>CAIGRO010041687.1:0-11692 GCA_903798355.1 Fraxinus baroniana | reverse complement strand
TACTTTAATCTTGTTTTCAATTGTTGTAATCTTTTACATTTTAAAGTGGGTCAATCTCTGCATTTGAGGTGATTTTCCCAACAATATAAAACTAGTTTATTAACAATTAACACCCGTGGGTCTAATTGTCATGGAAAAACAATTAATTCGTAATTTCGTATGCATATTCCTCTTATTAAAAAATGGTACTAAGAGAAATTGGGCTACAATTTTAAAAAATAGTTTTCAAATATGATTGGGATAGTTAGCCCCTGTTTGATACACATTATTTTTTTTCATTCTCATTCTTCTACTCATTTTTAACCACACATTTTTAATAAAATAATATTTTCCATCACATCAATAACTTTTCCTTCTTTTTCAACCACACATTTTTCATCCATTTACTATTCTAGAATACATTCTTCCAAAATAATGTTTAGCCAAGAAGCACTACAGGGCTATAGTGACATGACTCACTAGGACACATTGGATATAGCCCCTGTTTGGTATACATTAAAATTTTCATTCTCATTCTTCTACTCATTTTTAACCACACATTTTTAATAAAATAATATTTTCTATTACATCAATAACTTTTCATTCTTTTTTTAACCACATATTTCTCATCACGTCAACCAAAAAAATGTATTCTTTTGGCAATAATGTGTAATGTGCATCAAACGTGGGCTTAATTTAAGTAAAATATATATATTTATAAAAAAATAAATTTTAATTTTATAAAATAAGTAACTTATTTTAATTTTGATCAATAGAAAATTATTTATTTTGGAACCTCCATGTTTCTTACAAGTGAACTATTTAAGCTTAACTTAACATATTATCCCCTTCGAAAGGAGAAAATGGACCATTGATCAAATATGTTGTTGCTTTGCTTAAAGGTTTGCGAGTGTTAAGCAGCTTTTTTCCTCTTAATAATTAACATATTCTGTTTAGTTAATTAATTAATTAACTAACTAATCCTATGCAATATCCAACGTGAAATTGTCAGTTGACCATGTGATTGTCAAAGCGATAAGTGGACGGTAGTTAGTCCCCCACGTGGCAAGCATCTGATTGGATTATGGCTTTCTCAAGATGCTTCCTAGTTCCTTCCTTTCAAAGCAAGGAGCACGTGCTACCGAGCATCTCCCTGCACCAAGTCACGTGACATGGGGTGGGGGCCGGGATTAAGGAATTAGTAGTACGGAATGCTATATCATGCCGGTTCTGCAACACGTACAATGGTCGTTCACAATGGTTCTTTACCAACTCACGTGGCATAAGGAATTAGGGTGAGGAAAAAAAAAAAAAAAGGAAAAACGTGAAATGAAATTGACCCCGTACATTTCCCCCTAAAAGCGAAAGGCTCCCTTCCCTTTTTCCCCATTTCCTCCAAAACGGAAACCCTTCTCTCTCACTCATCTCTCCCATTTTGTTATGCTCGTCACCGTCGATCCAGCTCATTTGAAAATTAGTCGACACAATCCGACATTAGGTAATCAAGATTACTCTCAGTTCTCTCCAATTTTTTCCCCAAAAAAGTTGGAGTAGCTGAGACTCGTGGAAAATGAACTTGGAGTAGTCTACACTTGAGTGTAGAAAAATGAACTATTGATGAGATTTTAAATTTATATCATTTAACAAACAACCATCATCCTCCATTTTTCACTCTCTTTGGCCTTCTCAAATGCAGATACAGTAACACAACGCTTTTGTAATCACATTCTTTGGAATCACTAACTAATTTACCAACACATGCTCAACATAGTTGGTTGTGCTGGGTTTTTTAGCTAATATGTTAAAAAGCAGTGTAAGTGCTACCAAGAAAAACAGCTAAAAAAGATGTTCTAAGCATAGCCAAACATGGTTAGTAACGAGAAAACTGAGTTGATCAACGGAATAAGAATATTAGAACACAATTTATCAACGAGTTTACCAGAATATCAAAAACTGAGTTTATCAAAGAAATTGTGTTCATGCTTCACTATTTTTATTTTCTGCAACAATTTTCACACAAACACATTTCGCCGGGTCTGCCCACCAAAAGTTTTTTGAATATGTTGCTGTAAATCTGAAAATTAAAGGTAAGAACGTCGTTGGGGGAATTTGGGTTGAACAATTAGGGTGCCTCCATCGAGAAATGATGAATTTTTTAATTGTTTACGGGACATGGAGGTCCGGGGAATAATTCACGGGTTGGTTTCCCTATTTGTCTCCTTTCCCACCCACCAAAAGTAATTCATGTACTCTTGCATCTCAGCCATCCAGCCCCTTGCATCTCGATCGTCCACGTCATGTTGTCACCTAGTATTGTAACCCACAAGTGTAGACGCAGATTTTCCCAAATCATGCTATGTTTGTTTGTCATTAAAGTTCAAATATTTTTTAAAAAAATAAAAGTCAACAATCAATTTTAATTTGGGTCCATTTGATTGCGAATGTAGAATCTGGGTGAAAAGAAAATGAATTACGTGGAATTGAATTGTCTAAAATTTATTTTACTGAGAATCGTAATGAATTGTGTTTGGTTGGTATAATTTTTCACATGAAAAATGTTGAAAATCTGGTGTTCGTCTGTCTTTGTTTTTCATGAAATGTCCATTAATGTGATAATTTTTTTTTTACCATATGGTCTAAAAAAAATTAACATACTGAATACCATACGTTTGAATTTATTTTGCATGAAAATTGTCAATAAATGTGATAAATCTTTTTACCATTGTGACTTGAATTTTTCTCAAATACCTAAAAAAAACTGAAAAATCAAAAACCACCAAAACAAAAGGAAAACAAATTCATTGATTGCAAGGAAAATAGCCGAGTGAGCGTAATGGCTGGAAAACGAATTCTAGGTAAAATTTTTGCAATCAAACATGTTTTCCATTTTTCATGGAAAATTTGTAGTATCAAACAGGGCCTTATATACTTTATGGTCACACCATTTTAAACCAAATATTTTATCAAATTTTATTAAAATATACTAACATTGAAGTTTAATCTTCACCAAATAGGAGCTATGTGTTAGCTAAAAAAAGATTTCGTGTTGTATTACAAATGTATTATCAATGTCGTTAGAGCAAGCCCCACAAATATAACGCAATCTATCCAAATAGGTGGGAGTGACAAATTGCTGGGATTAGGGTTTGGATCAGTAAGTGTCGGTTTGATTGGTTTAAATTTTATGGAAAATGTCGCATTTGAAAAATTCAATTTCTACTTTACTATTTGATACGATAGTGAAAATTGAGTTCGAATTCCAATGTACAACCACTTTAAACTTATTTTTTGCCAATTTTGTGAAAAATGCATTCTTATGGGGTATTTGAATTTTTATTTTTCATCTTACATGGAATTAGAAAGTCTTTCCACCTTTGCCAATCAAGCGTACCCTGAATAAAAAAACGGGTCGAATAATCGGATCACAATCAACTAGCCCAGTCATCTAATATGCTGAAAAGGAAAAATTAATATCCATTTCCATCTGAATAATAATGTTAGTTGTGTTTTGACATCATTCTACATTGCAGCGAAGCTCACACTATAAAATTCGTTTTCAATTGTATTTTTTTTTTTCAAATAATGGTATTTATCACCTTTAATATTCATTTTTGTTCTACATGTCAGTGAGATCACTTATTACATAATCCAACGAACAAAAATGTATCACAACTTATGATGTGGCAATAATCACCAAGTGTGGAGTATGGACTCTCTTGCCATCCGACTAGTGTTGAACACTATTGCCCCATGACATAGTTTAGTGGTACAAAGGACGGGAGTGAGGCAATCTCAGTTAAGCTGGCAACCGCAGTGTGATGATTCGATTCCTGCCTCTAACAAGATTTGGAATTTGATTATTTGTGGGCACCAATATGACAACTCTTGTACTCTGACTTGTTGAGGCACATCCCACGATTTATCTCCTCCACGATGCTTTAGGGGCGAGATGGTGGGAGGCCCTCAAGGTTGGGGTTCAACCTTTAGTGTTGAACACTATTGATCATAAATAATGTTATCGGAACACGTACAAGGAATGAATATTGCTATCTAGGCTAGTTTAGGTAGCAACGGGCTCATATTTAATTATCCAATAAAATTATATTTTATTTTGATCCAAGCAACAGTTGGTCACGCCATTTTAAACCAAATATTTTATCAAATTTTATTAAAATATACTAAAATTGAATTTTAATCTTCACCAAATAGGAGCTATGTGTTAGCTAAAAAAATATTTCGTACTTTATTACAAATGTATTATCAACGTCGTCAGAGCAAGCCCCACAAATATAACGCAATATATCCAAATAGGTGGGAGTGACAAATTGTTGGGATTAGGGTTTGGACCAGTAAGTGTCGGTTTGATTGGTTCAATTTTATGGAAAATGTCGCATTTGAAAAACTCAATTTCTACTTTAACTATTTGATACGATGGTGAAAATTGAGTTCGAATTCCAATGTACAATCACTTTAAACTTATTTTTTGCCAATTTTGTGAAAAATGCATTCCTATGAGGCATTTGGATTTTTATTTTTCATCTTATATGGAATTAGAAAGTCTTTCCACATTTGCCAATCAAGCGTACCCTGAGTAAAAAAGCGGGTCAAATAATCGGATCACAATCAACTAGCACAGTCATCTAATATGCTGAAAAGGAAAAATTAATATCCATTTCCATTTGAAAAATAATGTTAGTTGTGTTTTTGACATCATTCTACATTGCAGCGAAGCTCACACTATAAAATTCGTTTTCAATTGTATTTTTTTTTTTCAAATAATGGTATTTATCACCTTTAATATTCATTTTTGTTCTACATGTCAGTGAGATCACTTATTACATAATCTAACGAACAAAAATGTATCACAACTTATGATGTGGCAATAATCACCAAGTGTGGAGTATGGACTCTCTTGCCATCTGACTAGTGTTGAACACTATTGCCCCATGACATAGTTTAGTGGTGCAAAGGACAGGAGTGAGGCAGTCTCAGTTGAGATGACAACCGTAGTGTGATAGTTCGATTCCTACCTCTAACAAGGTTTGAAATTTGATTCTTTGTGGGCACCAGTATGACAACTCTTGTACCCTGACGTGTTGAGGCACATCCCACGATTTATCTCTTCCACGATGCTCTAGAGACGGGGTGATGGGAGACCCTCAAGGTTGGGGCTCAACCTTTAGTGTTGAACACTATTGATCATAAATAATGTTATTGGAACACGTTCAAGGAATGAATATTGCTATCTAGGCCAGTTTAGGTAGCAATGGGCTCATATTTAATTATCCAATAAAATTATATTGTATTTTGATCCATTAAGTCACAGTTGGTATAGATTAAAATCAGATTTTAGTTTAAGTCACAGTCAAAGAATTAATATTAACCACATATTTCATTAGTCTCACAACTTTTCAACCGTACATTTTATTAATTTTTATCAAAATCTCCTAAAAATCAAATTTTAATCTCCAAACAAGGGCTAAATAACTAAAGGTAAGCCTCGTCTGCACCGATATTAATTGAGTGTTTGGTGGGGATTAAGAGTAGATTTCAGTAGATTGTAATAAAAGTTTTTGAAATGTGTGGCTGAAAAGCTGTGAGACCTGTAAAAGATGTGGTTAATATTGATTATTTAACTTTAATTTAGATTAAAATATGTACTAAACATGGCCTAAATATCATTATTCTCAAAAAAATAAGTGATTTTATTATAAGCCTTGAGGCCATATGTAGCCTCTGATTGATAATCCTTTTTTATTTTTTTTTTATTTTTTTTATACATATTCATTTTCAATCACAAATTCACATAATACAATATTTTGCACGTAAATTTAAAAAAAATAAATCAACTTTTTAACCACACATTCTCTTAAAAACCTTCAAAACATTGTTTTTCGGAAACAATGGTTGTCAAACAAGGACTTATTTAAATTGGATTGGACTGGCCGTTCCATCCTAAAAATCGTCAAATCAGATTATGGTCCGGTCAGATTAGCATCAATTGGTCTATTATCTAAGAACGCGGTCAAGAATTGCTCAAATCGATCAAAACCATCTGAACCAGCTGGATTATAAGAAAACCGAATCCAGTTCACTTTAAACCATTTGTTACCAAAATTGTCTGTAGAAAAATTTAATATCATATTTGTAGCGGCAGAGATTTGAACTTGTGCATCTTGTGAAAAATGAACAATTTCTTTACCGCTATGGCAACTACATAGTCATTGGCTTAATTGTGTTTGAAATATTTTTTTTTTTAAGAAAAATGTTTTTTATTTATTCTAAAAAATATTTTTTAACTAGAATTTGGCTTAGCAATGAACCAATGATTGCACTATTGACTCGATGATTTGTCTAGATCGACGATGGAGTGGGATCTAATAACTCCTTGGAATCTATTGGACAATGCCAAAAACAAATATCAATCAGATGGCAGCATCTGGTGAATTTTTGGCTGCTTCTATGCAGGCAGAGAAATTTTATAACAAAATCCATTTTTTACCATTTAAGAGGTATTATTGTAAAACCGACAAATAGGATCCACAAAACTAAAAAGTGCTGCCCGTGGAATACTCTACAACCAGGCGAATGCATTTGCGCAGGGAAAAAAACACACATATCTACCCAATAAGAAAAAAAATGACATTTCTTGTATATTGAGATTTGGGGTATCGTAAAATGGTCCCCTATTAACCTTGGCCAATGGGCCTAGATCCCTAAATTTACGCCGCTTTAGCATGGGAAAGAGTTCATAAACCATGTTTTAACTATCACTAAATCAATTTTCAGGTTTTAAGTTTAAAAATGCAAAAATCAGATATTTGTTAATTAATTAAAGGATTATTCTACTTCACCATAATGGGTTACAGAATTTTTTATCGAATCGGCACATGACGGTCTCCTATTGGGCCCAGGCGCCCCCCCAATAGGGGGCTGCCATGTGACGATTTAGAAAAAAATTCGGGTAATATAGCAAGGTCCTTAATTAAATATATTTTATTAATTAAATATACTAAAATCACAATTATACAATTTATGGTCACAGATACATCCTTATGAATCACAAATTATTCATTGGTCACATTTTATCAAATTAATTGGTCACAAATTATTTCGAGGTCACAAATTAAAAAATTTATACGTCACAATTTATTTTATTGGTCATAGATCAAAAAATTGGAGGTCACATTTTATCGATCGACCACATATTTTCAAATTGAACCAAATAGTTGGTCATATACACTGAAACTCCCCACCCCATTCCAATTCGCCACCCATACTTGGTCACAGATGACCAAATAATTAGTCACATACACCAAATAGTGGTCACATACCACCGTCACTAACACTACCGCTACTACAGCGCCTTCACCACCACGTCGCCGCCGCCGCACCATCACCACCAGAACAACACAACCACTGCCACCGCCACCATCACATAAATGCACCACCGTCACCAATAACAGAAACACACCACCATGGCCGCCGGAAACAACACCATGACTATTACGTTGTTGTCGCCACAAAAACCTGTTGCAACACCATATACTACCTCCACCTGCAACTTCAATCACCCACCAACAGCAAACACTCCACAAACAGCCCCACCTCACAGCGTCGTTGCCGACTCCACCATCGCCGTCAGCTACCACCACAACTACCATTTTCAACAACAAATAAGATCCAAACCAGATCCCGCTATCATCACCGCGACCACCAGATCCACCACAACCACCATCACCAAGACCACTAGATCCGCCAGCCAACACACTTCCGTCGATAGAGATGGGAGGAGTCGCCGGTGAAGGTTGGTACAGAGATAAGAGAAAAGGCGGAGATGATAGAAGATGGAGAAGACGGGAGGGAGAGAAGACGAAGAGATGGAGAGAGAACGAAAATGGAAATGGTTTCTAGGGTCTGGGATAAAATTGATTTATTACCTGATCTTTGAATAATTAAACTTTCAACGTGATTTTTGAAAATGAATCTTTAAACACTTGATTTTTTTGTAATTTCCCTTAGCGGGGCCTATAAGTTGTCGGATCATACCCAGGTCGGCTTACGGACAATATCTTTTCGCGTTTCCAACTTCCTCTCGAAAGCACCTTTTGGGGCTATCGTATCCATATGTTTACCTTATGGACGATAGATATGTTCACGTTTGGATGTGCTTGAATATAAGTAAAATTATATTTTAACGATTGTTTTGTATGTACATAATGATTTAAATACACATGACGTTGCGAGATATGATTGAGTTAAAAATTTCTTCAACCAAATAAAAGAAAAAACGATTGTACTACATGTATATAATATGTTTACATAATGATTTACATATACACGATATGATGACGTATGATCGGGTCAAAAAAATTTCAACATAAAAAGCTTATCCAATCTTTTTTTTTGGCATCTCATCTGTATGTAAATTATTATTTAACTGTTTATATACAAGTAGTATTATTCAAGGAAAAACCTCATCACTCTCTTTTTAACACCGCACATGTATATAAACATTATATAATTATCATTATATCCTCTTAACTTGTTGCTTGGTATTGGTATTGTCAAATATTCTGAGATTGGATTAAAGTTCTCGGTCTTAATTTATTGGGTTTTGAGTTTCTTCTTCGAATGTCAATTTTATTAAAATGAGTAGCACAATCATTTATATATTGTATACCAAGCCCCCGTTGTTCCACATTATAATGCAATGAATAATAATTTTTTGGAGAATGTGTGATTTAAAAAGAAATAATATTTTTTGAATTTACGTGTAATATTATCTTATTAGAAAATGTGTCATTGATAATAAGAGAGAAAAAAATGAATTATAATTTAATAGGGAATAATAGGGGTCAAACGGGGCATAACCGATGGAAAACTTTATCTCTAATATCATTCAAAAAAGACCATTTATACGCTAAAACCTAAAAGATTCAGATTTCATTGAATGATCACCCAATATCCATTAGACGCGACTCCAAAATTACCAACATGTCATTGGTTTTCACTGAAAGCTCCTTAGGGATTACGTTCTTCACCCCAAGGGGGATCTAATGCTATTTTCTTAAGGCTTACCCTTCCCCAGCCGATTCGACCTCTTTTCCAATTGCAAATCCTTTTTCCTGATTTACACGAATCACCAACAGATTCAAAATTAGATTATCAAAGTCTCTGATACCATTATCATGTTTAGTCGGATTAAACACGTAATGAAATTGTAACTCACCTCTCACAACAATCAAACAATTGGAACTAGAAAGCACTAAGGCCATGTTTGGTTCAAATTAAAATCTGATTTTAATCTCAAGTTAAAGTCACAAGCGCCCCTCCAATAGGAAGCCGTCACTTGTCGATTTAGTAATCCATTATATAGAAAATTAAGTACATATAGCTTGATCCATAAAATATACCAGGGTGCTATTTACAACTTCTACAAGCAACACATAGCAATTAGCATCAAGCCACCAACACAGTTGAGCCCTAGGCTCTAAACTACATATCATGATGATATACAAAAAATAGTTCCTTCTCATCAATTAATTCACTCTAAGAAACTTGAAAGTGAGACTTGGCCGAAGAACAAAATATATAAATATATTTATGATTAAAAAAATAATTTTTAATGCATCGTTTTAATAGAAAAACTAATAAAAATCTTGTATTCAAATTTCAAACCAGCATCACCTTTAAATATATCTAGGAGCCCATTAAAGTTCAAAATTTGGAAAAATAAATTTATTCCACACGATGAGGAAAAGAGCTGCTTAATCCCCGGCCAAGTAGCAGATTTCAGGGCGTATTCAGTCGTATTTAAAATTCAATTAAAATTGAAAATAATGCCATTATTGGGTTACGCTCGTTTAATAAAAGTCAACAATAACAATTTTTAAATTTTAATCCGATTTTAATATCTACCGAACACGCCCTCAATTTTGTATATATGATACAGGAATAGGATAGACCATTTTTTTCTTAAACATGATATAGACCTTTCTTCTTTTGATCAAATAACAGTTTGTTTATTACAAGTCTTATTTTTATTTTGATTATAGAACAAGAACTATTAAAAGAAAAGTTCTTCAAATAAAACAGAGAGATTCAGAAATAATATATCGAGCACGTCTAGTCCCATTTAAAAGTACCCTTTTAGATGTTTATTTGGGTACGGCCGCCTCCATATTCTTAACCATAATCTTCAACCATACTTCATAATTGCTCAGCATATCTTCCAAACTCCAGCCTTCTACCGGATCCACAGTAAACCGCCACTCTATCCGACACCCGCCACCATTTTCTCCGGCCACCACGGGACCAATCTTCACATTTGCAACGTACGACTTGACTCCAATATTACAATCTAATATCTCATAGCTAAAACTCTTTTCATTATGATCAATGGCTATCAACCTCTCTTTAGTCCAGCTCGAGGCGGCACCGTCTACGGCCGGCACAGGTAAATCGCCGCAGTAGCGGATGCACCCGGCCTCGCCGTTGTTGCCGTGGATACCCTCGCAAGTGGTGTTGCCGGGAAACCATTTGTGGACGCTAAAAAAGTCTTTCCAAAAGGGCCATATTTGGTCTGCGTTTGCATTTTCTAGGATTGTTGAAACTGTACCTTCCCACTTCTTTTGTTCCGCCATTTTTGTGAGTGATGCAAAGGGAGCTTGCAAGTGAGTATAAATAATAGCTAGTGCTCATATAATTAATTAAGTTTAATATGAATGATAGGATATAAAAGCAATTAATTTATGTGTTATTCTCTTAAGGCAGCGTGATATTCTTGACTAGAGACTTTTTCTTGATATTATTTTTACAAATTGATGGGTTAAGATTTAGTCGCTGTTTGGCTTCTACTTTTTATAATTTATTATTTTAAATCATATATTTTATGGAATCTACAATTTTTTAACCATATATTTCATCTATTTATATCAAAATATAAAATTCTGAATTTCAATAAAACCAGACAGGAGCTTAAGTTTTAATTGAATTTTTATATTCAACTAAGCGAGTGGATCTAGAGAGTTCGGAAAATGAGTTAATTTAAAAAACGGTCACTGAACATATATAAAAATTACAAAACTGAAGTTTAAAACTTGCAGAAACGATCACTGAAATTTTATTCCCTTTCACAAATTGTCGTTGAATGACCGTTGTGATTTTAATTCAAACTTAAAGGATCAAAACACGTGGACATAGAAGCTTAACTACCTCAAATGCCAAAGGTGATCAATCTTCTATATCCGCGTGTTTTGGTTATGTAAGTTTGAATTAAAATCATAACGGTCCTTCAGTGACCGTTTGTGAAACAAATTAAAATTTCAGTGACCGTTTGTGAAAACGTATGAAACTTCAGTGACCGTTTCTGCAAGTTTAAAAACTTCGGTGATCGTTTTGTAATTTTTAAGTAAGTTCAGTGACCATATGTGAAATTAACNCGTTTCTGCAAGTTTAAAAACTTCGGTGATCGTTTTGTAATTTTTAAGTAAGTTCAGTGACCATATGTGAAATTAACCCTTTGAAAAATGGGTTGAGTTGTACTTGTTTGAAAAAAGAAATTCAGAGTCTTTATTTAAATTAATATTTTTAGGGGTCAATAGTCAAAGTTGGAATGCAAATATTTTTAAGTCTTAGTTGGAATGCCCAGAGAAATTGAGTAAGTTTTATTGACAATATTGGTCTACCTTGGCATGCAAAAATAATAAAT
>CAIGRO010041638.1:0-12722 GCA_903798355.1 Fraxinus baroniana | reverse complement strand
GTATAACTAATTACGATCTGTGACAGGGTCAATGAAGTAATAATAAATGAACAAAATAGTAATTGCATAACCAGGCCACTAATATACAATTCGAACTAAAAGTCTAAAACAAAACAAGCAAATCTTTTTTTTGATAATCGTGGATGTTCGGGCTAGCTGCACGCACATTGATTAATCCTACGGGCCTGAAGTTTAGGGCCGGATACTCACCTCAGTGGTCCTGAGAGGACTCAAACTGGTGACCATTGAGGAATAAACGCAATGCCTGACAAATTGAGCAACCCCTCAAGGTTAAAAGATAAATTATAAACAAAACAAACAAAACTCGAACTGAAAGTCTAAAACAAAAGAAAAAAATCAACATCCATTTAAGAATTTTGCTTACTTTGATTATAAAATAAGAGAGAAACCCGTGGGAAAAAAGTAAAAAAAACACACATACAACAATGAAAAAATATAAATGAACGAGGATTGAAATTACGAGTTGTCGGTTATCTACTTCCAAAAAGCTGCAACACTTGCATCTTGGCATAAATCTAAAATAAATACATTTTGACAATATTTGTAGGCTTCTTAATTTTATTTTTTTTGTGTATTGGACACAGGATAACTACAAGAAGAGTGGATTTCAATATCCATGTCTTGAAATTTGCTCAGAGGACTTTATGTAGTGGTGCTGGTGCAAAGTTACCAGGTTTAGATGGTGATCAAGTTAGTACTGCAGTAACTCTACTTTTTTAACATCCTGTGCTATCTGATGATAAAAGAGCTCTTACTGTCATTCCAATATTGATTCTTGAATTGACACTTGTATCATATTAGTGGATTCGTTTCTTAAAGTACTTTCAGTTTTGTCTATGAGATGGAAAGATAATCTTGCAAATGTGGACTCTAACCGAAAGAGCAAGGGGAAAAAGATCATCACATCACCCCGTTCTCGTGATGGTTGGGAAAGTTGTTGTGCTATGGTACTTCATATTCTGGAATTAGAAGCCATTACGTTATGTAAATCTATTTGACTTTGCTAGGTAGAATTTTAGACAATAGTGTAATGAAAGGAAAAGGGCTCATAAATCAAAACTGCCTAGGAAGACGAGTTCACTTGGGACTGTCTAAAGGCTGTGATCAGTTTCCTGATAATAAAAAGTTTAGTGTTTTTGAAATCCTGGATTTCTATGGTTGAGTGAGCTATTAAAAATGATTGAGCAGCTTATCCATTTAGAATCGTAGGGCATAGGTGAATCTTCAATTCTGATTTTTCTTGCTAAAATCAGTGTTTTTTTTCCACCAGTCATTGGAAAATGAATACTCGGGGCGAGGTTGGGTAAAGAGGTACCTACCCCGCCCCGTTTAATCAAAGAGAAAAATTCATAATTCAGGTGTATAGTTTACACCAATTCAAAAATCAGGTTTATAGTTTAAAAATTCTAAAATCAGTTTTTTTTTTTTTTTTCTTTTTTTTTTCACCAAACATTGGAAAATTCGATGTTTTGTGTTTTGATATTATTGCTTTCTTTATTTTCTGTGACTAATATTCCCGTGAAAAATATGGGCAGCTAGAAGGAGCATTGCTTTACAGTACGCCTTCTAAGTTCTGGTTTGCATTTTACTGCTCGGCATCTCATCCCACACTTATTCTTCATTGATTATTTGAAATTCTGGTATTGTTTAAATAAGTAAATGTTAGCTGTTTTCAACATTTTGTGTATTCTTACATCTTAAATGCTTGCTGGCATTGGCATTAGCAGCCTGGACTTTCTTAGAACTGATTGTTACCTTAATTCCTTTCCAAAATGCTTTACGCATGAATATTCATTACTGAAGTGTTACTTGTTGTCGTAGAATCTCACAGGCAAGCAAGAGTTCCCTAACAATGTGCCTGTATATGATGTTGCAATTGTTGGTGGTGGCATGGTTGGCATGGCTCTAGCTTGCTCTTTAGGTAAATGCAACTTTCTGTATTTGCGTTATCTAAAAATTCTCTTAAAAGATTTTTCATTATCTGAATCTACTAGAACCAGCAGATTCATTTTTTGCCTCAAGTACTCACATAAGCATGTTTTCGCTCGAAACTTTCTATATTGTCTCTTAATTAAGTTTTCGAATATGTTGAAGGGAGCTTCTTCATTCTTATTATGACTCTTCACTGCTAAACTGGACTGTGGACTGCTGTTGTTTACATTAGAAACTGTTCATGTTTCTCAAATAAATAACTGTTATGCATATGCCAAGTTATATCTTTTAATAGTTTCTACACGCTTGCAGCAAGCATGCCATTGACGAAACAATTAAGTATTGCCATAATTGATGGCAATCCTGCATTGCTGAGTGGAGATAGCTTCAAGAAAGAGGATCCACCGGATCCAAGAGTGAGTACAGTCACACCAGCAACAATAGCTCTTTTTAAAGGTAATTGTTCTTACTCACGTTTTTGTAATTTCTATGACTCAGTTATCTCTGTGTTACATATATAAAGAGTATTATATCCTTAGGCCTATTATTCTGAAGTAGTAGTTCCCAAAATATGCTGGACATGATTTACCCAAAATGCGAAAAGAAATAGGTGCACTATATATGGAACATATACGGAGGTAAGATATCAGACAAGTTGACATGCATTTCTTGGCAATTTACCCCTTAACGGCAACTTATAGCATTATAAACTTTTTGGTGTTAACCTTTAAATAAAAGCACTTGACTTAAATAGTGTTGACTACAGGTGTAAAACAGATAGGGCCACCCAGGTAATACAGATAGCACACATTCTCCTCTGCAGAGTATTGGTATTTGGCGCATTAAAATTGTCTGAACATATTCTATATCCTGAAAAGAATTTTGCAAAACGAATAATAAATATAGATTACTCGATTTTCTCCTTTATATCTACTTGGACTGTTGACACATTTCCTTAGGGTCTACATAAATATTATCATATGAAGGTTTCATAATTAGGTTTTGAAAGATACCAAATAATGTAATCAAGATTGTAACGTCTGCTCATAGGGCTGAATGGTTTCATTGATGTAATGATGACAATAGTTAGAGTTTGAATTAAATGCCATCATCACATCATTGCATATTTGATTGCACAAGCTCTATCACTTGCCAGTATCCACAGCATTTAACTTAGATAAGTATGAGAGAACAATCATGTACTTCATTCTTATATTGCTGAATACGTGCATTCTTGCACTTGATTAAGCTGTGGCACTATTACTTCCCAATGTTCAATCTTCATAAACATAGAGCTTCATTACTTGTTTTAAGAAAAATAGTGAATAAACATATTTACTCTGAACTATGCAATTATGAAGGTTACTCCTTTCAGGTGTGGGTGCCTGGAAATATATTGAGGAGCATCGACATGCTTATTTTGATAAGATGCAGGTAATTATGTTTTTAATCTTTTAAATTATCTTTATGACTATTTCTATGAAGCCTCAGACGTTGTCTCTTCAGCTGGTTCAATTCTATGTTAAAAGATCTTCTACATTAAACTTTGTTTCTTTTAACGTATGGATACACACTTGCACACCGAGAAGCTAAAAGGTTTCAAAAACTCTTTATACATAGCAGCGGCTAGCAGAAAACTACGCTGACATTTGCAATTCCACAGCCATAACCATACATATTCTTGTTGTGAAGAATCCATTCTGACTTAATAATCATTTTTCTTCCCTATTAAATTCATTTGCTGTAGGATTTGTATGAGGCAATATTTTTCTTGTGTGGTACTTCTTCTCAGAAATAGTTCTCGGAAGCAGATGCAAACTAGATCAAGAATAATCAAATGTCTTTCAGCTATTTTCTTTTCATATGTGGAAGTTTATATCAAACAACTTCTTGGTGAGTGCAGTTCACAATAAAGTGTTTTCTAGTATTTATGCTGTTCATCAAGGACCATCTCGAGAGTTAAACTGTAAGGGCTGTAGTTCTNGAATAATCAAATGTCTTTCAGCTATTTTCTTTTCATATGTGGAAGTTTATATCAAACAACTTCTTGGTGAGTGCAGTTCACAATAAAGTGTTTTCTAGTATTTATGCTGTTCATCAAGGACCATCTCGAGAGTTAAACTGTAAGGGCTGTAGTTCTAATTTTAGACCAACTTCTTCCTCTTAAGTTTAGCATTAATCCTATTTCCGTTACTTATAACTGATGCATCTAGAACTCTTCTTTAGAATTTACCTGTGCCATCATAACCGCCCAAATTTATCTTCAATTAGTGCTACCTTAACCCGCTCATGATTCCCGCCCTTTTTTTTGGCTCTCTTATCTTTTACTGCAAATCCTTCCATCTCATCCAGTTACAGACTGACAGTTATGTAGTTGATCAAGTCAAATAGTTAAATATTGTACATTATTGAATTCGAGTCCTTGGCATATTAACGTAAAATGCAAGGAACAAGAAAAAGACTTGTAGAAGAAGAGGAAAGAATGGGGAAGAGAGGGAGAAAGAGAAGAGGAGGGGGAGACAGAAAGAGGAGAGGAATTAGACCGAGAAGAGAGAAGCAGAAACTAGAAGTAGGATTGTATATTCAAATTTAACTGTTATGACGCATAAGCCCTCTTTATATAAGATTTAAACTAATATAATTTAAGTAGGAAACAACTAAGAGCATCTCCAAGAGACTCTATAAATACAAAATACTCTCTATTTTAAAGAGTTAATACTTAAAAATGAGCTCAAAGAGATTCTATTTTATAATAACTTTTTAAAATAGAGAGTGGTCTTAATGTACAATGATTGCATTTAATGCATTATAAATTTCAGTACTCTAGAATTTACTTGATTGGCCATTGACATATAAAAAACTATGTTAAATAAGATATGATGAGAAATTACTAATATTCATTGGAAAAAATAGTCAAAATAAAAAGCTTGTTGGAATGCATAACTCTCTAAATTTAAAAATGCTCTCTAAGATATTCTTCATAAATAGAGTGTCTCTTGGAGATTCTCTAATAAAATAGAAAATATATAAAATAAAATTCTAGTTACTTTTCCTAAATTAAGACTCTAAACTTGGAAAGTTTTCATATAATATATCTAATAGGATCTCCATCACATACATATCACTCAACGATCTTCAGTATGGGAAAACTAGCTCATTTGACCATCTGTGACTACAACCATTTTTATATACAGTGAGGACTTGCAGTGCTAAACTTTATACCAAAGGGAAAATGAAATATAATATTGATCTGATAAATTAGAATAATGTATACATGTTTATTGGAATCAAAATCTTAAAAAAGCGAATTGAACATAGATCTATGTGTGATCCAAAATAAAAATTGAACCAACTGGTAAAAATAAGAACAACTGGACTTTCTAGTTGGATGGCCAATTACAATTTTCCCTCTCGTTTCTTGTATGTATCATCTGGCTTGAGGCTTTCAGTGATGAAATTTAATTTAATTCCTTTTTCTTTCCATTTTCATTGCTATATGCCATTTCATCTTTTCTCTAAGGTGATTAACCCTCCTTGAATTTCTTTACCGCAAAATTTATACTAATTGGAATTCTATGTAAATACCCTTTAGAGTGTGTTTGAGCCACATTCTTTTGGGATAATGTATTTTGTAATAGTAGATTTGATAGAGAATGTATGGTTGAAAAAGAAGGAAAAATTATTGATGTGATGAAAAATATTATTTTATGGAAGAATGTGTGGTTGAAAATGAGTAAAAGAATGAAAATGAGAATTTTAATGTAGCTCAAACAGGGGCTTAATGACTTATGTTAATTAAGCATGATTGTTGATAATTGTAAGAACAAATTACTGCTGCACTTACAAATATGTTCTTGTAGGTCTGGGATTATACTGGTCTTGGATATACGAGGTACAGTGCAAGAGACATTAATAAAGAAGTACTTGGGTAAGCACAATTTCAGCAATATAACAATTCATTTTCATAATCATGCAGCGCTTTCTTGCAGATGATACTTGTTTGGGATTTTGATTTAGGTGCGTAGTGGAGAATAAAGTGCTTCATAGATCTCTATTATCATGCGTACAGGTACTTGAATCTTGGGGCATTTCCACATTTTTGTTTCCAAAATGAAGCTAAACATGATTGTTTTCACCAATTTGGGTGACGTAAAGCAACATGCATGGTTACTCCCTCCATGTCTCTTGTTGCTGTGTGTGTGGTTCTCCCATCTTCCCACGTACTACAAAAAAATTGGTTACTGTATGGGAAAAAGGAAAAAAAAAAAAAAACTGAAAAATGGAGAATGAAGAAAAGGCAAAAGAATAAGAGCTTCTTTCTAATACATTGTTCAGGGCTTCCGTCTATGTTTCCTTTAATAAGAAAATTTGGTTTTTCAGTCATGAAACCTTACGGTAGTTTCCAGAGAGGCTAAAAACGTGGCCTCGGGTCATTTGTAGTCCTTTTAGTTGATGTATATTCTCAATATTTCCATGCTAGTTCTAATTAGCTTTAGGCATTTGACTTTATATCTGAGATTCTCTGCATCTTAAAAATATTTAAGAAGAGTGGGGTAAATGAAGAGTATTTACTAGTTTAATTTTATGTTAGGGAGATCTATTATAAAAGCCATTTACCAATTTTTGAAGATTGATAGGAAGTACAAGAAAGAAGCAATATTTGCATATAGTTTTTATTTATTTATAATAAGCATATAATAGAGTTCCTGCAACATTGATGAAGTGAGTGGAATAGTAAGACTTATTAGATTTATCAATATAGGATGTCAAAAGTGCCCCGTCTAGAATTGAGAGGGAACAATACTTCAAAATTTTCTATTACAATAAAGATTACATCAAGGTTGTTGATGGAGATAGAGATAGAGATAGAATAAAAATAGAAGTTAGATAGGATTTTAATTAAGAGTTCATTTCAAATTATGAGTGCTTAGATTAGATTGGTTTTAATTTATTGATGAAATTCTAGTCTATTAGAAGTTCTTTTGATTTTAGATAGTTGCTCTATATATAGAGGGTTTATTCATTTCTTATGCACCTTGAATAAATTATAATTTGATTTTCTTTTTGCCCTCAATTCGTCTCTTTTTGGATTCTCTTTCCCTTCTTATTCTTTAATTGTTCATTGTCAAATTAATATGCTCCAGTGTCAATTTAGTATCAATTAGTATCAGAGCGAGTTGTTCTCTTTTAGCCTATCTCTCATTCGTAAATTCAGAAATCAACATTCCAACCGACTGTTTCCATCCGAGATATACACATGCCACTACCTTCCACCACTCATCCAAGCCCTATAACCGCCTTTCGTATGCAACCCTTGAACAATACATAACACAAGAAGAATTCGTTTCAACAAAAATGGGTGCAAGTTTTTCCTTTTTTTATTTAGTTGGAAAAAGTCCAGAAAAAGTAGCAATCAGTACATTTGTAGTTTAGTTCCTGTAAAAAAATTCGAGAAAAAACAATTACAATATAACAGAATTATTTTCTTATCGGGCCCATTCAAGCTTTCGATATTGCATTAATTTGTTTTGCAAGTCGCATTAATCTATTGCACTCCTTATTATGCAAAAAACCAATTATCGATTTTGATGATGAGTTGCATAATTTATTTTTGGAGTTCTTTGTCGTTGGTTGATTAGAAGGAGAGATTTTCTCCCTTGGTTAGATCATATTTCTAGGGATGATTTACAGGTTCAATTGCCATCTTGTGATATGTTGTTTAGGGAATTGTTTTATTCGACATTGTATACTTGGTTTAATGTTGCGGCCATTAGGCATATTAACGGGCTGCCTAATTTCATGTTGTTACTTTCTGATTTAAGTTGATAATACACTTTCCGTGTATTATGCATTGATTAATAAAATATTTGATTACCTTTCATAAAAAAAAAAACATTTTGTCGGGAAGAAAGATCGTCCTCATTGGTTGGGAAGTTGCAATTCACCTTGTCAGAGTCGAGTTCGCTCGGTTGGGAAGAAATGATGGAGATAGAGATTGAATAAAAATAGAAGTTAGATAGATTATAATAAGAGTTTAATTCAAATTACGAGAATTTAGAGTAGATTAAATTAATTTTAATTTATAACAAAGTTCTAGTTTTTTGCAAGTTCTTTTGACTTTAGATTAGTTACTCTAGATGTAGAGGACTTATTCATTGTAATATGCATCCTTGAATTTTTGAGAAACTGAATTTTTTCTTTGCCCTCAATTCTTCTTTTCTTGAATCCCCTCTTTTCTCGTTCTTTAATTGTTCATTGCCAAATGAATATGCTCCTGCATCAGTTGTGCATTGATTTCTCACTATTTTTTGGTTATGTCGAGGATGAGCTTATCGAACATTTTCAAAATGAGGTCCCTAGTCTAATATTTGTTGAATTTTAGTTGAATTCACTAGGAAGGAGATACATTGTAATTTAGAACTCTTGAGGTGCACTTTGGATTCCAAGGGAACATTGGAACCCCCATTTAGTCATAATGGAATAAAGGAGGATGTAGGGTCAAAATAAGATTATGCTGTCCAAAATTTCGTTTGATCATTAATAAAGGAGGAACAGTTTTTAGATTATGTAATGCATAGATTAGAGTGGACTGGACCATATGAATTAGTGCTGTATGCATAATATGCCATCACACAATACCTATCGCATGAAGAGGCAAGTTCTGCCGAACGCTATTAGAATAGCTAGGTTTTATGGAATTTATAATTGGCTATTAGAGAACAAAAATCATCAACACAAGTGTCAGAATAAGGATTTAATATTGATATGTGGTCATATTATAATTGTAAAATGACAAATGATGCAACATGTCAACAAGTTGAGGTGGCGTTGATTATGAATATTCTAAAGGGAATGATGATTTTATGTAGTCAGGAGATGTCCTGCATGGACCTGTAGAAGTTCCCATCTACAAGAGTGGTTCAATACCAATATAACAGGATACAAGATAGAGGCATACCTAGAATATGTCATAAGGTGGTTGCATAAGATTTGGTTTTCTTGAACCTATTAGAAGTAGCAGCTTTGGATCGAAGATAATGTCAGAAAGGGATCATGTAGCCAACTCCTAGTTAACTGGAAACATCACTTCTCATTTTTCCTCGTGTAGTTTATTTGCTTTTTCTAAATTGAATAAGAAGATCCATCACTAACATATGGTAGTTTTCTTGCGTGTGGAAGGTGGTTTCACATCCTTTCCCCCAGACTTATCAATCTTTCGGCTGCATATGAACCTGAGAGTCATAATTTTACCATTAATGTAATATGAACCTGATAATCATGCTTTTGACAGAATTCAGCTCTCCAGAAGACAATACATCCTGTCAGGTTAAGCTCCATGATCTTACGGCAAAGTTCATCATCACAACATTGTGGAGATTTAGCCAAACTGGAACTCAGTGATGGAAGTAGCCTATATGCAAAATTAGTGGTAATTTTCAACTTGTAACTTCAAGCTTGAAACTACTCTGGATGTGCAGAAGGGAATGTTAATCTATTCCTTTTGGTCAAGATCTGTTGAACATCAATTTACATGTAACCATATTGATGGTTGCTTTGTCTGTGGTTCTTACCTTAGGTTGGAGCTGATGGGTCCAAATCTCGCATTAGGGAGTTAGCAGGAATCGATGCAACTGGATGGAAGTACCCCCAGAGTGCAGTCATATGTACTGTTGAGCATATGGAACAAAATCAATGTGCTTGGCAACGATTTCTCCCGAATGGTCCAATTGCACTTCTGCCTATTGGCGACAAGTTCAGCAACATTGTTTGGACTATGAACCCTCATGAGTCCTCAGATCGCAAATCAATGACTGAGGTTGATTTTGTGAAAGAAGTAAACCATGCTTTGGACAGTGGATATGGTCCTCGTCCTAGTTCACAATTGTTTGGGGGTGGAGATGCCGTTACTTGGCTCCCAGCAAATATGACATCATCAGCTTATGAGAACTTCGAAGTTCCACCCAAAGTTGTCAAATTAGCCTCTGAAAGAATGGCGTTTCCATTGTCTCTGATGCATGCTAATCGCTATGCATCAAAGCGTGTTGTCCTTATTGGTGATGCTGCACATACCGTCCATCCCTTGGCTGGTCAAGGAGTTAATATGGGATTTGGAGATGCATTCTCTCTCTCAAAAGTCATTGCTGAAAGCGTTGCTGTAGGAGCTGACATTGGGGAGGTACGTAATATTTTTTGCTGACTTTGCATGGTATCATTATGCTTGTAGCATGCCCCGAATATTCCTTCTATTAGTGAATTTTATAGTTATAATCAACTTTTCCTGTTGGAATCTCATGAAGAATTTCCTTGGCATGCTAATCTAGCCCCTCAATTTTTAAACGAATTACATTGGCATCTTAGCTAGGCAGATATCTAGACGTTATTAGTTTCAGTGTTTGAGTGGCATGACACGAGTAAATATTGTGGCCCAGCTTTTTGTAATATGAGATTTTACCGTAACCATTTTGGAATCCTAGTTTGAACACTTTAATATAATAGCCTAGTCCAGGAATGAGATGTCCTCAAATACAGATATGCATTATTTCTGCGAGTAAGAAAAAGAAATTTAACCAACTTAATATTCTACAAAACTGATCAAGGTGGGATCTTTTCCTTTCTCGACTTTTCAGTCAGAACTTGAAATCTGAAAATTTATTCCATATGCTGTTAGTAACAAAGTTTGCTTCATTTATGCTAAATTTCCTTTTTAGATGATTATGGCCACTATTGATCTCCATAGCTAACAATTATCTCCAAGTTTTATGCTACTAGTTATTTTTTATTTCATTTTCTTGTGTGCTGGAATGGCTTTGATGCTTTGTAGTTGATATAATTAAATTGTTTTTCTGTGCACCGACCTTGTTGAAGACAATTATTATGGGACGAACTTAGAAATGCCCAATAAGAATAGTTGCATACCATGTAGAGAATACAAGATTTCCTATATATGATGGGGTGCTAGTAATCTATATTATTCCATATATTAGCAGCAAATATTTTTGAAGTAGATGACATTCATTTGATAAATTAAGGTGACATCAAACATGAAAATCCCGAGCAGCTATTTTATGCTGCCAATTCCTTCATGCTCATGTTCAATCAGTTAAACATGAGCTGCTGGTAAATTGACGTGTTTTTGCTGCTTTAGAAGTTGGAATCTTTATGCATGGTATTTGCATTACATTGCTATTATTCACCACGTTGTTGGATTGTATTCCTCTAAAGCTCTTTAGATGATCAACAAGTGAGAAATATGCTGTCTGCACAGGTTTCTTTGCTAAGAAGATATGAATCAGATAGGAAACCTGCTAATTTGACATTGATGGCTATCCTGGATGGTTTCCAGAAGGCGTATTCTGTTGATTTTGGACCTTTAAATGTATTACGTTCTGCCGCCTTCCATGGAGCCCAGTATATTTCGCCATTGAAACGAAATATTATCGAGTATGCCTCGGGCGAACAGAGGTTTCCGCTCTTCTCATGATGTTTCATTTAAGTTCTTGACGCATTCTCATTACGACTTTTTTCCTCTTTCATTTCATTTCAAAGTATTTCACAGTATGTCATGGGACATGTGAAATTACAGTAAAAATATATTTATTTGATAAATGCATGCATCGGTTTTTGGTTGCTTTCGCTGAAGCGGGAATCCTGGGATTGGGTTCTAGACTTTGCCATCAAGAATGTATTTGAACAAAATCAACCTGTGAATATCAAATAATTGACAGAGAACAAAAGTAGCAACGGTGTACAGCAGAATAAAAAATTTGTTAGCTTTATATCATTCTACAGTAACCTTATGTACAGTTACTGAGTCGTTGTATTGACCAAGTCATGTACTATTACAAGAAATCTATTTCAGTAATCAGCTATTAAGAGGGCACAATAAAGGTTTTGTATTTTCATGTATGCATAAATAAGCAGTTTAAGTTGACTCGATTTACAGCAATGAATCTCGCAGTACACGTGCCAGTACTCGGGAAGATAACCGACTAAGCACCTCAGGAAGCACTTTTGCAGAGAGTCCTGGCAACACTGGAAGCAGCTCTTGGATCACTTGAGGAACATTTACTCCCTGTGGAAGTACAGGAAAAATATTCATGATTCCATGATGACAAGGGATGTTGAGCAATAAAATAAAAATTAATTTGCCCATCCAATCATCTGTTGAATTCAAGCATTTATAGAAGATGCATATCACAGCAACAAAATAACGAGTCAGAAATATAAAACGACCTTCTCAGTCATTCATGTCTAACGGTTAATATTACTCTCCTATTTCATTGTATTCTTGCAAAGTTTTCATCAAGTTATTTTCTTATGAACCGTGACTGGGTAGTGAGAACTCTTTCAGGAATCAATAATTGAAGCATAACTTTCTCCAAATAGTTTCAAGTGTTGATTCAGCAATGTAGCTGGACCAATAAAAGAAACCAATCTGGAGCACAATTTGAAAAAAGAAATGGCACAGGTCGTCATATAATTCAAGATACTTTAATATATGGCAATAGAGATGAATGTTTTATTGAACTTTTTTACGTTCTTGAAGTTGCTACATAAAAGTTGAGCAAACAAAACAGTAATAGCTGCTTGCACGCATAGTTGTTATAGGGTCTTTAGTAGGAGCCTAGTTGAAAGCCTGAACACTTGCACGAAGGCCAAAGGCATGCTTAACAATGTTCCATTCATTAGACCATTTTGTAAAATAACATAAGAGTTTATCCTATTCATTAGATCATTTTGTCGCCCAGCAGGGTATATGAAGTGTAGCT
>CAIGRO010041628.1:0-16809 GCA_903798355.1 Fraxinus baroniana | reverse complement strand
CAATGTGTTAAAATTTAGTGACCATTCAAGAGTATTTTAAAGTCCAATAACTTATGAAACATGATGAGTGAATTATGCAGTGCAACTATTAAAGTTTAGCGATTGTTCGGAGCTATTTTGAAGTCCAGTAAATAAAATGTGACGGAGTTATATATTTATAAACATTTAACTTCACGATCACCTAAAAAAATTCGTTTATTCATACACAAATATTTATTATTTGTTTTTAAATATTTAGCTCTTATTTGATTCGTATTTTTTTTTGGTTTCAAAATACATTTTTTTCTATCTTATTTTCACCCATACATTTGTCAACAAAATAATATTACATGCAACCGAATAATCTTTCCTTCATTTTTAGCGATTGTTTGAGCCTCATTCCTTGTTCGAGCAAAAAATGCATTATGGAATGGCTATTTGATGAAAAATGTGGTTAAAAAAATAAGAAAAAGTATTTAATTTGTTTGTAATATTATTTTATTGAAAAATGTCTGATT
Organism: Fraxinus baroniana; assembly: GCA_903798355.1. Taxonomy (NCBI): domain Eukaryota; kingdom Viridiplantae; phylum Streptophyta; class Magnoliopsida; order Lamiales; family Oleaceae; genus Fraxinus; species Fraxinus baroniana. Next base: position 16,312 of record CAIGRO010041628.1, on the reverse strand, counting down.
GAAAATAAGAGACAGAAAAATGTATTTTGAAAAAATGGGAAACAAACACACTATAAGAATGCATTTTAATATAGTAGATAATATCTATTACACATCAATTTTTTTTTGAATTTACGTGTAATATTATTTCATTGAAACATTTTAAAAATAATTTGGATCAAACAAGGTTTAAGAATGCATTTTAATATAGTAAATTTATAGATAATATGTAGTTAAAAAAATTTTAAATTTACGTTTAATATTATTTTATTGAAGCATTTTAAAAATAATTCGGATCAAACAAGGCTTTTTTTTATCACTTGTGTCAATCTAATTTTTCAAAATCCATTTTACTTTTTGGGTACACCTGCACATTACACTCACTTCCCCTCACCCATCTCTCCCAATTTACCTCTCTTAACAGAATCAAACGCACAGCGCATGCTCTGTGTTTTTATAGATAATGTGTAGTTAAAAAAATTTGAATTTACGTATAATATTATTTCATTGAAACATTTTAAAAATAATTTGGATCAAACAAGGTTTAAGAATGCATTTTAATATAATAAATTTATAGATAATATGTAGTTAAAAAAATTTTAAATTTACGTTTAATATTATTTTATTGAAGCATTTTAAAAATAATTCGGATCAAACAAGACTTTTTTTTATCACTTGTGTCAGTCTAATTTTTCAAAATCCATTTTACTTTTTGGGTACACCTGCACATTACACTCACTTCCCCTCACCCATCTCTCCCAATTTACCTCTCTTAACAGAATCAAACGCACAGCGCATGCTCTGTGTTTCCTATTCACCTATGTTTCTCTCTCTGTTCACAGTTCCCGCCATTGTTCACTCTTGTTAAAACCCTAATTTCGGTAAAGGTACTGTTTTTTTTTTTTTTTTTTTAAATAAAACTTGTTTAATGTAGGTATTCTAATTTTTCAAAATCCATTTTACTTTTTGGGTACACCTGCACATTACACTCACTTCCCCTCACCCATCTCTCCCAATTTACCTCTCTTAACAGAATCAAACGCACAGCGCATGCTCTGTGTTACCTATTCACCTATGTTTCTCTCTCTGTTCACAGTTCCCGCCATTGTTCACTCTTGTTAAAACCCTAATTTCGGTAAAGGTACTGTTTAATTTTTTTTTTTTTTTTTTCTATTCTTTCTCTGATTAGATGTGAAAGATGTATTTTTTGATTTGATCAGTCGATCTGTTTTGTGTAGGGATAATAATTGAATTTAAATTATCGGATAAAGCTGTGTTTTTTCGAAGGGTGATAATTTATGTCCCATAATCAATCAAGGGGTGATAGGACCGAGTCTGGACAGTCCGGGAAAACCGGCCGATCCAGTAGTTTCAATCAGCAGCGCCACTTCTCTGGCGGTTTTAAGGGCGGCGGTGGTGGAGGCGGAGGCTCCTCCTCCGCCACTCCCGCTAATCCCTCTATCTCCAACCGCAGGTACATACGTATGTGCATGCGTATATTTTGTATGAATTTGTCTTGCACAATATATATGTACACCCACACACGTGCACGGTGTATGGATAATGGATGGATGTACTTGCGAATGAGTGCTTTGTTTTGTTTATACATGGAAACTAGGGTTTTTGTTTCTGGATTATGTTTATTTTGGATGTTAATTAATTTTTGGGCATGCAGTATTAGGAGGTCTAATAGCAATGTACAAGGGGGGCAATTCAGGGTGCACAGTCCGAATGTGATCCAGGATTCAAGCCATTCATTCTCATTGCCTGTTGTACAGAATGGTGCTCAACGACATCAGCCTACACCTGGTATGATGAGAGTGGTAGTGATATTCAGATGAGACCAGTCTATTCATAGTATTAAAATCTGAAAATTGCATAAGGAGGCTTAAATGTATGACGGGATTTTCTTTCTTGAATGTGTTTAGTTGTTTGATCTTTCAACACTTTGATGGGTGTTGTGATGACAGTTTTCCTTTATTTCCATTTTTGAGGATTTTTTAGTTGTTAATTTTAGGAGTGTCTGATGCATTAGTTACAAGTGTAAATGTCACCCCAATCAACGCCCCAGCTCAGAGAATCACCAAAGCTGTTCCAAGAGCTCCATCTACCAGTGCTTCTAGTGCAGCTCCATCTACCAATGCTTCTAATGCAGCTCCATCTACCAATGCTTCTTCTGCTAGCTCTGATGCCAACAGCTCTGCAACACCTGTAAAGGGTATGGCAACCAACCTGTACTTGATATGCGTTTGGAGCTATCTATAAGCATTTTGATTTTATTTGAATATTAGAGAATAGTAAGTCACTTCATGATATTTTGTTGAGGGAAAAAATTCCACATCGAGTAAAGATGAAAACATAGATCAATTTATAAGAGTTTGGGTTACTCATCTTACTTAATAAGGTTGATTTTTTAAGATGGAACCCAAATCTTAACAGGGAGTCCGTTTAGCTTCAACCAGCAATTCGATCCGCTAAAGCCTAAAAAAAATAAAGCACACGGATTTCAAGATTAGTCCGCTCAAACGAGCCACCATCTTGTGGGGACATGTTAAGGGAAAAAATCCCACATCGAATAAAGATAAAAATATAGACCAATTTATAAGAGTTTGGGCTACCCCTCTTAATAAGGTTGACCTTTTAAGGTGGAACCACAAATCTTAACATATTTTAACATCTATTCCTCTAGTTTTACTTTCTGTAACTGTAGTTGATTATTTGCTGCTATTATTTTTGGTCCTTAGCTGCAGTAGATGCTTCCGGCTCATTTTCTCTGCAGTTTGGGTCTATAAGCCCTGGATTTATAAGCGGAATGCAGGTACTGTCGATTGTGTAAATTCAATATCCTTTTTGTTTCTGTTTATCATTTTGTATCGTCAGTTTCTTTACTTTCATTTTTTACGACACCACATTCGTTTTCCCCCATGTTTCTAGATTCCTGCTCGAACAAGCTCAGCCCCACCAAATTTGGATGAGCAGAAAAAAGATCAGGTTAGTGGAGTTTCTCTTCTATCCAGGTGTTCAATCGATAGTGAATTAGAGATGTATGTGTTCCTGTACTTAGAAAGAAGGCACTCTTTACTAAATACAAGGGAAAGTTGCTGCTCTAAATCTCTGAGCGGTTGTCTCATTGGTCATTTTGTGTGCCATTTTTCAGGAAAAAATTATGTTTTTACAGTTGCCCCTTCGCTCACATGTTTATACCTTCAAATACATGTGCATATTACCTCCATAAAACTTGCATGAACACATTATTGCTATTTCATTTTTTGAGTTAAGAACTACAACAAAATTATCTTTCAACAATCAATACTTAGTTGATAGTGAGTCTGTTTCAACGAGAACTTTGTTGTCAGATTGCACACTGAGGTGCTGACCTTTCCCTGATTACTATTTTCAACAGGCCAGTCACGACTCTTTAAAAGCTGCACCTGCAGTGCCAACTCCAACCATTCCCAAACAGCGACTGCCGAAAAAAGATATAAGGGTCCTTGATCAACCCAACACCGGTGAAGCTCAGCCAGTATCCAATTTTAAAAGGGATGTGCAAGTTTCAGCTGCACCTCCCGCAACTCAAACTCAAAAACTCTCTGTACATCCTATGTCTGGGATGTCCATGCAAATGCAATTTCAACAGCCACAGGTTCCAGTTCAATTTCGTGCCCCTAGTCCCCAAATTCAGTCACAGGCCATGCCAACCTCATCTTTGCCAATACCAATACAAATGGGGCTGTCTATTCCTTTACCCATGGGAAATCCACCAATGTTTGTTTCAGGTCTTCAACCACCACACATGATGCAGTCTCAAGGATTGAGTCATCAGGGTCAGAACTTGAACTACTCATCGCAAATGGGTCATCAGATGTCACCTCAGTTGGGTAGCATGGGAATTAATATGGCCCCACAATTTCCTCCACAACAGGCTGCAAAGTTCACGGCTTCTCGTAAAACAGTAAAAATTACTCATCCTGAAACTCATGAAGAATTGAGACTCGATGGATCATTAGGCCCGAGGTCACACCCTAATGTGCCACCTCCTTCTCAGCCTATTCTATCATTTCCTCCTAATCATCTGATGAGCTATTATGCTAAATCATATAATTCTGGTTCCCTCTTTTTTCCACCTCCAAGTTCCGTTCCACCAAATAGTGCCCAGATTCTTCCCAGTTCTCAGCCACCGAGGTTTTTTAATCAGGTTAGTCTGCCCTTCCCGATGATTGCAACTGCTCTTACATAATTCAGTATATAAAACCTGTATACGTTTGCTCAATATTTCACGGTCATGAAGTTTGGAGAGGGCGATATTTTTATTTAATAATCTCTTTGCCTGGATAATTTCAATGCAGGTGACAGTAAAACCAGCCTCTGGCTCTCACGTGGATAAGGGCACAGTGCCATCTAGTGAAAAGGGAGAATCTATGAAACCTTTGAGCCCCCGCGGAGGAGTTTCACGTCGTCCTCAAAGGGACTTTGAACCTTCATCTTTAAGCTATTTGAAGCAGTCAAAGCCTAGTGTTGAACCATCATCTAAATCAGTTTCCATGGCCAGTAAACAATCTGCTACTGTGACTGGTTCTGTTACTATGGAGACTGAAAGACCCAAAATGATTTCTGCTTCCCTGGCTCTTGTTGATGACATTGCGTCTTCACCATCCAGTGGTGCTGGAGATGCTAGAAATAATACATTTGATGGACCTGAATCCATTACAGATGAACACAAAAAATTGAGCAACACAGGACAAAGCGATCAGGTATTTATTGGTTATTTTTTTGGTCCAATGGTATCATATATATTGCCAGCTTTACCATGATTTGTGAGTCGCACATCGTTGTTGCAGGTTTGTGCACAATCTCCATCTGCTTTGTCTTCTCAATTGCCTGAACCTGAAACTCTGGAAGCTAAAACAAGTATTTTATCACGAACTAGTGTGATGTTGGAAACTGCAAAAGAGTCATCATTAACAACTACAGCTACTGCTTTGGAGGCTTATGATTCAAACAGTGATAGGGTTGCTGAAGGCAAGACAAGTCAGTCATCAAATATTTTAGACACAAATAATGTGAAAAACACTCAATCAAAGACTGAAATATTGGGAAAAAAGGACAGAGGAGAAGTAATCTTGCCCGAGAGTTTCAAACCACATAACAGTAGCCCTGAGACATCTTCAAAATCTATTTCTCCAGAATCTTCTGAAATCACGTGTAATCATGAAGAGAGCTCTTCTCAGGAGGTAGTGGCCTCCAGCAGTCAAGGTAGTTCATTGGGAACTGCACAGCAAAAGTTGGAAGAATGTACTAGTTGCTTTGGAGATGTTGGTATTGCGGATGATTTAATTGCATCTAATTCCATGCTGGATAGTGGAAGTGCAATTGGTGCATCTGTTGGGGGTGATAAGACCTCAACTTCAGACAATTCTTTAAGTGTGCCTGATACTGTAAATAATAAAGAAGCTTCTGTTACGAACTCTGATATTGCAGACCAGGATTACCATCCTGTTTCAGTTCCTTTTTCTTCTGAAAGTGTTTCAAAAAGTGAAAATGATGGTATTGAGAACGATAGCGTTGGATTGGATTCTCTACCGTCATCAGGTGTCAGAGAAAATGTTTTGTTAGAGCCAAATACGGCAAAAAATACTATAGCTAGGGTGAAGAAGAAGAAAAAGGAATTCTATAGAAAAGCAGAAGCTTCTGGTACAAGTTCTGATCTTTATATGGCATATAAGCCAGAAGAAAAGAAAGAAACTGACGCCCCAGCACAAAGCACAGAGAACACTTTGAGGAATATCTCTGATGTGACCCAGGACATTGCTATATCAAGCCTGAAATCAGGTCAAAGTAAAGTGGAGCCAGAAGATTGGGAAGATGCTGTTGACATCTCTTCTCCAAAGTTAAACATGAAAAATGAGCAGCAGATTAATGACCGCGATGGGAATGGATTAATGACCATAACGTATTCCCGAGATTTCCTCCTCAAATTTGCTGAACAATTTACTGATCTTCCTGAGGGTTTTGAGATCCCCTCAGGTATGGCTGGTGCCCTGATGGTATCTAGTTTTAGTATTCCACACGAGTCATACCCAAGTCTTGGAAAAAAAATTGACAGGCCTATTGGGGGGTCCAGACCTGATCATCATGGAATTGTCATGGCTGATGAGGACAAATGGAGCAAGATACCTAGCCATCTAATGTCAGGGAAGGGAGATATGCGGATGGATATTGGTTATGGGGGTAGCATGGGGTTTCGGCCTGGTCAAGGAGGTAATTATGGTGTTCTATGGAACTTTCGTGCACAGTCACCTCTTCAGCATGCTGGGGGAATCCTTTCTGGGCCAATGCAGTCCTTGGGGCCACAGGGAGGTCTGCAAAGGAATAACTCTGATTCTGACAGGTGGCAGCGTGGAATTGCCTTTCAGAAGGGTTTAATTCCTTCTCCTCAGACACCATTGCAGGTGATGCACAAAGCTGAGAAGAAATATGAAATAGGTAAAGTTTCAGATGAGGAAGAAATCAAGCAGAGGCGGTTGAAAGCCATCTTAAACAAGCTTACTCCTCAAAACTTTGAAAAATTGTTTGAGCAAGTGAAGCAAGTCAACATTGACAATGTTGTAACTCTCTCTGGGGTGATCTCTCAAATATTTGATAAAGCTTTGATGGAACCCACCTTCTGCGAGATGTATGCTAACTTCTGCTTTCATTTAGCTGCAGAGTTGCCTGATTTGAGCGTAGAAAATGAAAGAATTACTTTTAAGAGATTACTTCTGAACAAATGCCAGGAAGAATTTGAGAGAGGAGAAAAGGAAGAAGAAGAGGCGAATAAAGCTGATGAGGAAGGTCAAGCTAAACAATCGGAACAGGAAAGAGAGGAGAAAAGGCTCCGAGCACGGAGGCGCATGTNATGAGTGCATAAAGAAGTTGTTGGGCCAGTATCAGAATCCTGAAGAGGAAGATATTGAAGCCTTGTGCAAATTAATGAGCACGATTGGTGATATGATAGATCATCCCAAAGCCAAGGAGCACATGGATGCCTATTTTGACATTATGGCCCAATTGTCAAACAACGTGAAACTATCTTCTAGGGTAAGGTTCATGCTGAAAGACTCAATTGATCTGAGAAAGAATAAGTGGCGACAGAGGAGGAAAGTTGAAGGGCCAAAGAAGATTGATGAAGTGCATAGAGATGCTGCTCAAGAACGGCAGGCACAAGCTAGTAGGCTGGCTCGTGCTTCCAGCAATGGGACTTCTGGTAGAAGGGGTCCACCTCTGGATTTTACTCCTAGAGCTCCCAATCTATTATCTTCTCCTAGTCCCCAGATGAGTGGTTTCCATGCCGTACCCCTACAGCTTCGTGGCCATGGTTCTCAGGATGTTCGATTGGAGGAGAGACATCACTTTGAGAACAGAAGCATGTCCGTTTCTCTGCCTCAAAGGCCCTTCAGCAATGATTCCATAACCCTCGGGCCCCAAGGTGGTCTTGCAAGGGGAATGGCTTTCAGAGGGCAGCCATCAGCACATGGTCTTCCGTTGGTTGAGATTTCAAGTCCCAGAGATGCGCGTAGGATAGCGCCTAGCCTAAATGGATTTAGTTCTATGCCAGAATGGACAGCTTATGGTCAAAGAGAAGATCACATGCCGAGATATATGACGGAAAGGTTTTCTAGTGCATCTGTTCATGACCAATCAGATCCACAAGACCGAAGTTTTAACCATCGGAATAGAGATATTAGAAATGCTGATCACAACTTTGATAGATCTGTACCTACTTCTCCTACACAAGTTAGGCCCCCAGCTTTTACGCAAGATGCTCCATCAGAAAAGATGTGGCCAGAAGAGCGTTTGCAGTGCATGTCCATGTCTGCAATTAAAGAATTTTATAGGTATAATCTTTATATCATACCTTGTGTTTCCTGTCTTGTCTGTTAACTTTGACTTCATCTCCTACATTACCTTTCAGAACTAGCATTTGACTATGTTTCTCGGGAATTTTTAATGTGCATGTTAGAAAAAGTTATATGAAGCTCAACCACAGGGCTTTGCAATTCCAATTATTGACCAAAAGATATCTTGTACATATGTTCATTAAATTATGTAGCTTAGTTCAAATCAGTAGGAAGGAAATGGAAGTAACTTGTTCCTGCCAAAATTTAAACTATCAAGGCCTCGTGAGGCACTCCGTACTCAACTACTTCATCAGTGCGATAATTTACGTAGTTATCAAAATCCCAAGTAATAATTTGTTCTGGATCTTGCCAATGAGGTCAACCGTCGACAGAAAACAATATAACTAATTTGTGTAAAAGTTTAGCTTTTTTTTCCTCTGCTCTGCTTGTACTCGTGTCTCTGTCTTGTATCCAAAGTGCGTGTAAGGCCTTGCTGTTGGGTATACTCTAATAAAGGGTATAATGAGTTATGGGTGTTGCTTTGGTCGAGATCTGGTGATAATGAATGATGAGTTTTAGGGTTCTGATGATGGGAATCCTGTGGTAGTGCTGGAACCATACCTTTGACACTGAGATAGATTACTTGTCCATCTTTTCTGGCTTTAGTCAAGTTACAACTTATTTGCCATCACTTCCTTCCTTGTATGACTAAATGCTCAATCCTCCTCGTACAAAAGTGGACACTTTGTTAACTTTTTGGGGGCAAGTTAACTAGATCATGCACTCGTTTGTATTTAGCTGCCAGTTTATACGAATGGATTATTTTGTGGCAACCTTTATTGAGGATCAATAGGTAGGGGGTGGTTGTTGCTCATGGGATTTCGAGCTTGGTGAAGTTAGCAGCATCAATTATTATACGAGACTCATTGAGTGCCTTTTTTTTATTGGTTTGTTCAATAGTTTTAGTAGCAAATATTCACTTGAGCCTTTTTCTGCCACAAATTTCATTCTGTTGCTCATTAAATTTGGACAGCACTAGAACCTTTCTGCATATTTTTATGAAGATTAAAATTGTCAATGTTTGTCTATTTAGCGCAAGAGATGAGAATGAAGTTGCTTTGTGCATCAAGGAATTGAATGCTCCCAGCTTCTATCCATCTATGATTTCTCTCTGGGTTGCCGATTCTTTTGAGAGGAATGACACAGAGAGAGATCTGTTGACAAAGCTCCTGATTGGTCTTATGAAAGCTCGAGATGGAATGATAAGTCAAGATCAGCTTATCAAAGGGTATGCCTTCTCTTATTGTTATGAGATGGAAACTTAGTTTGCACTGTATATTATTCTCCATTTCATTTTGGTTCGTTTCTCACTTGGGCAGGTTTGAATCTGTTCTCACTACATTGGATGATGCTGTAAATGATGCCCCTAGAGCAGCAGAGTTTCTCGGCCGCATCTTTGCAAAAATCATAATGGAGAACGTCATTTCATTTTCTGAAGTTGGGCGGTTGATCTATGAAGGCGGGGAAGAGAAAGGATGTCTGGTTGAAATAGGTCTTGCAGCTGAAGTCCTTGGGAACATCTTGGAGACGATTAATTCAGAAATGGGTGATTCCGTATTGACTCAGATCCTTTCAAGCTCTAATCTGCGGCTAGAAAACTTCAGGCCTCCAGGTTCTAACAAATCTTGGAGACTAGATAAATTTACTTAAGCTTAGTGATGCTCATTGTATCTGGTAGAAGAAATTCATGTCTAGTTTTTTAGTATTTTTGCAGATATATATTTCGTTCTGGGTAGATGGGGATACACATAGGGGGTTATTTTGATATTTCAATATTATTATTCAGAAATTTAATTGCAACTGCTAAGGTTCGATTGAGCATCATCCATCTTTTTACTTTCTCATGACGTATTGAAAATATTGTTTTCTTTTATATTTCGGTTTGGGAGGCAGACTCTGCAGCTAGATAAATAAGTGTAATTTACATAGATATACAGTTGAGATCTGAGGCCAAAAGGTAGAAGGTGAAAGAACTCTCTAATTGCTCGGTCTGGTACTCCAAGGCCTCAGAAAAGCCATACCGTTAGGCTGCAGAAAGCGTTCATCTTCATCCTACTGATTTTCTGTGGGTTCTAATAAATCGTGAATTAAATTTGGGACCCTTTGTTTAATCCTGTGTATAAAGTTCAGGAATTTTGTTCTATTTCTTTACTTTTTGTCTCTTTTCAAGTTTATTATAGACTTGGATAATAATCAGTTGCTCTGTCTCTGTGATGTTAAATTTCTACTATTTCCCTGAGCCAGTTTGACTCTTGGAAAGCTGCTTCTACCTTCCCCCAAATTCTCTTCCCAGGTAAGGTGGGATGCATACTGGCAGGTTAAAAGGCTGATCTATATATTTTCATCAATCGTTGGTTTGTCTATTATAGATTATTTGTATTAATTATTCTTGTAAAAATATTTTTTTTGAGATCAATAATTAAATTCGGTAAATACAGCCCATGTTTGCTTTAAATAAATCTAAGTTAAAGTTAATAATTAATTTAAAAATATATTTTATGGGATTACAATTTTTATCAATTTTTTAATAAAATATTTAATTAACTTCTATCAAAATTTATTAAAATTTGAATTTTAACGAAATCGGATGAGCCAAGTCTAGCTGAACTTGGCCTTGTAAAAGAATTTTTCCCTTGAAAGGAAAACGTATTTCTGTTGATCATCATTGTGTATTTAATAAGGTTTTGTTGTGCGTATATATATATATTGATAACCAGGTATTCCAATTTAGTCAGACTAAATCCCGGTCCTCTAGCCATCGGTCCCTCAGCTACTTGAGGAGGTAAATCTCGGGTTATGCTCTTGCTGACTCCCAAGTTCCTGCACTGCTTATACTCTCGGCCCCAGAGAGCTCTCCTCACTCTTTTCAGTATATCTTGCCTTCAAAATAAATCCCCCTTCCAAGATTGCTGCCTTTAGGATTCGAACTCTCCACCCTGTAATTGCAAGCCTAGAAATGCAATTGTTCCACAAACTCGGATGTACCCCTGGGGGCTTTCGTTGTATATTTGTATATACAAACGGTAAACTTCTTTAAGGTGATGCTACACGTATATAATGGTGTACATAAGAATTTACATCCCATTCACATAAAAGTGGGGTCCGCATAAAATAAATTGTATTTAAGAGGGTATAAACCTTATGTGCACTCTAAAGTGTACAAATAGTTTGATCCACTTTTTAATCCTCTCACCAATTCACTTTCAGTATACTTCTAAGAAAAGATTCAATCAAAAAATAAATTCTTTTTATGTTTTTTTAGACAAAATCTTGATTGCAAAAGGATAAAGAAATGACTTATTCCATGTTTGGTACCAATTAAAATTTAGATTTTAATTTAAGTCAAAATCAAAATTAATTTTAACCACATATTTTATGGGTTTTATAATTTTTTAACCAAATATTTTATCAATTTCTATCAAAATCTACTAATAAATGATTTTAATCCCGACCAAATAGGGGCTTAATTACTTCACTTTAAATATTTTCACACGATATTAAGCTTGTGTTTGGCACCCATTAATTTTTTTTTAAAATTTTTCTCTTTCTTAATTATAATCACAAATTTTTCAAATAAAATAATATTACACACAAATCTAATACTTTTCATTACTTTTCAACCATATATTATTCCATCAATTACTATTCCCAAATTGGGTGCCAAACACATGCTAAGTATTTTCTCATGGTAAAAAATATCAAAATAAACTCTCTCGTCTCATTAAACACACTCACACTCACACTCACACTCACACTCACACTCAACCACAACCAAACCAACACAATGTCTAGTTCAATTGATTTGCCACTCTTGATCGTCATGACTATCGACACCTCCTCTTTCATGTCATCCATCGTCGTACTTGTTATCACAACACGCACTTACTTCCCTGGGGGCTTTAGATAAAATTTATTAGGGTCTTGTTAAAAAATAATAATAAATAGATTTGAGTCCCAGTTTTTTGCAAAATATGTATCTTGGAATAATGATTTGATGAACAATGTATGGTTAAAAAATAAAGAAAAATTTTGAATTTGCGTGTAATATTATTTTATTGAGGAATGTGATTGAAAATAAGAGAGAAATATGTATTTTGGAAATAATGGGTACCAAACAAGGGTTGAATGGAGCAAATGTTCCCATTTACAATTCATTGGGACTTCATCGCTATTAACTTTTTCAGAAATAGGTCGTATTTTTACATAAATTGAATAGTGATAGCAAAAAAATCCGCCCCGTCCTGAATGGGACGAAAAAAACCTACCCCGATGTTGGTGGGGGGAGCGGGGAGGAGGTGTCTCGCCCCGAACTCGCTCCGTGAAGAATAAAAAAATAATTAATTACAAATAAAAATAAAATAAAATTAGTTAACTGAAATTTTTTGAAATAAAAAATTAAACGAGGCAAGCTCGCGCCCCGCCCCGTCCCGTCCCGTCTTAAGTGGGGCGAGACTAACCCACCTCGTTGCCATCTCTAAAATTGAACAAGAAATCCCATTTACAAATCTTAGAACTCTCTTGAATGCCAAACCTGTATATATTGACGATAGACGAGTGTACTTTCGTTACAGCGACTCCCATACATGAAATCCGTCTCTCTCTCTCTCTCTCTCCTTTTTTTTTTTTGACAAAAATGCACATGAGGTACAATTCAAATAACCTGTGAAATTTCTTAAATGTGAATGTGCAATTTATATTTTGAGTGTCCCCTATCTAAATCTCCTGACCTGCATCTAGGCAGACTATAAACTACGAATGATAAGGTCAACTTAGAATTGATTGTTGGAGAAACAGAAAGTAACGTGGAGTGCGCGTTTTGATGAGGCTTGCCTCATTGGATGAAACTGTGCTATATTTTACTTCTATTTGTGCCAATGTAAATTGTAAGTTGAATTTAGTAACTTTATTCCTTCATCAAGAAATTTAACACTTTCGGATGGTTAAAGATGTTCGGTTTGGATGATAATACTGTTAGAATTAGGGTGTGATCTGAATTTTATTTGAAAATTCTATGTGGAATTCAATCGGTAGTTTGAAATTTATTTTGGATTTAAAGAAGTTATAAAGGAGTCCAAATTGCAATAGTTGAACAAGAAAACGACGAACCAACACTCATTACGTGCCTTATCTTGCTCAAGCACTCAAAATAGGAAAGCTTGAGCTCGCTTACCGTCAGGCGGTCGCTCGAGCGGAATGCCATCGCTCGATGTCCGCCAGATTGTCGCTCTTATTCGAGTTGAAATAGTTCACAATTTTTGTATCCTATTTTATCCCAAATACTCCATTACTATATAGATTATTATAGTTGAACTTCATCAAATTTTAGGTTCTTCTTTGCACTATATTTATGAGAAGTAAAACTCTAAAAAATCAATCTTTACACACAATAATTTGTAATCCTTCACATTATTGATTAGTAATAAATTCTCCTCTTTTGTCCATGGTACAAGTAAATCTTGTGTTCTTGTTTGATCTAATTTTAATATCGTTGTATTATTGTACTCGTTTAAATTATAATAAGTGCTATCAGAGCGATGTTCGATTAAATTAGTTCGAGGTTAAATTTTTGTGATGAGAACTATGAAGTATGATATTCCGCTGCTGAATTGTAACACCAAATTTTCACTTTGACAGGTAAAGATGCGAGCAGTCCTCGCTCAAATAAATTTGGACGATACGTTGTCGAGATTTTAAAAAATGCTTGCAATTTGGACTATGGAGGAGAGACAACGTAAGGATCGAAAGTCGTTATCACAGATATATCTTTATCTTTCGAATAATATTCCGCAAAACGTTTTGAAGGAGAAAACCATTGCTGCATTATGGTTGAAGTTTGATCAATTTTACATGATGAAAAATCTAACCAGCAAATTGCATTTGAAGCAATGTTTGTATTCTTATCGTATGACAGAAGGTACATCACTGGAAGATTACCTAACAGTTTTTAAGGAAATCGTCGTTGATTTAGAGACCTTGGAAGTCGATTTAGGTTTGATATTATTGTGTATGTTGTCCACTTCATACATGTTGTTTAGAGATACGATCTTATACAATTGTCATACTCTCACCGTTAAAGAAGGTTATGATGCGCTATTTTCAAATGAGAGAATGAAGCATCTTGTTGGATCTAAGGTTAATAAGTATGGCCTTGTTGTTGATGCTGATTATGTGAGGGGCAAATTAAGGACTAATTACATTACTAAAATTTGTAATTATTGCAAAAAAGAAGGGGAACATAATAAATTATTGCTATAAGTTGCGGAATAAAAAAAAAATGACCGCAGCTAATCAAAAGGAAAACGAATTAGATATTTCGGGTGAAATCCGTATTGTAGAAAATTCTCATGATAATGGAGAACTTTTGATTATTTCTAGCGGCGACTCCAAACTTGTCGAGGATTTGATTCTTGATACATATTGCACTTTTCACAAGTGTCACAATCGGGATTTATTTTCAACATATGAAACAATTTCGAATTTGTTGCGATAATGAGTAATAATATATCTTGTAGGATAGTTGGTATTAGAATGATCAAAATTAAGATGTTTGATGTTGTCAGAACACTTGATGCTGTGACATGTTCTAATTTCTAAATTTGAAGAAATTTTTTATTTCCTTGAGTACTCTTCACTTGAAAGGGTATAAATACATCAATGAAGGTGGAGTTATGAAAGTTTGTAAAGGCGCTCATATTGTGATGAAGTGACAGAGAAGATCCCAATTATACGTTTTGCATGATTCTACAGAATATTTGAAGATCAATCAGCAAAAATTTAGGTACTCTGGTGGATTTTTAGTTTGGCACAATACTGTTGGAGTTTGATTTGGGATCCATATTAAAGAATGCATGAAGTTATGGATAATGTTGCTTTGCCATCACCACTAGCAAGATGCCATCGTATTCAATTATTAGAGACAAACCCAGGAGAAATATTAGGTCTCCACATAGGTACGGAATGCTGATTTTGTTCCTTTGAATATGGTTGAAGGTATTGATTCTAGCAAAGAACCTTCCATTGAAGCAGTTCGGTGTGTTGATTCTCTTACATAGTTTTTATGTTGTGATTGGTAATTATTAAGTTATTTATGATTTTATTGCTTGCGGGGATAATTCGAGCAACTTTGGTACCCAAAGTAATCATGTTGAGCAGTGCTTAGAATTTTCTTAATATATAGTTTTGGAGTCTGTTCTAGTTGGGCTCTTTTGGAAGATGTGGAGAATTTTTTCATTAGAAATTTTTTTGGAGAAGACTTTTTTGTTGAAGAGTTAAATTTTATTCGTTATAGTGGAATTTATCACCAATGGAAAATTTTTGAAGTTAAGTTTATTGCAGTGGAATTCGTGTCAATGTAGAAATTTGTTAGAATTAGGGTGTGGTCTGAAAATGAGGAGGAAAAGAGGTAACAATGCCGTTTGAGCGGCAGGCTAGCGCCTAGTTAGCGACAAAGCTATCGCTTAAGCGACGACTACTAGTAGGCGGACGAAAAGTTTCTGTTGGACAGGTGTCATTGGTGCTCAAGTAAGATGTTAGCGATAGGTTAGCAACAACAATAAATGCTTCTCTTTGTGAAGGTTGTTGAGTTTTGAGCGTGCCTCTTCACTCACAACCTCTCTTTTATTAATATGACTCTTTGATCGTCCATTATGTATCCTATATCATTTGCATTGAGTATTATATCAAAATCTCTTGGAAAAATTCTCCAAAAAATTATTCCAAAATTATTTTCTTGTAGAGAGAAAATTTCATTCGAATTCGCTGTTACTCGTGGTTTTAAGTGTTTTTAACACAAATTGTATCCATTGTATTTTAGGAGGCAAGTGTTGTAATCCTTAGCACCGTTACAGGACAATTTTATCTTAAGGAGATAGTTTTAAACTCTTGCCACTGATTTCTTTTCTTCACTTTTTTCTTTTTTTCCATGTCTTGTTTCATTGTGTTTGTGACTTTGTGTGAGGTGCAATGTGCTTTAGTTGTCGGCCAAGCGTTGGATAAGGACGAAGCACTGATAAGTAAGTCATCACAAGTTGACTACCATTTTTGTGCTAATCAAATTATAACAAACTTACACAATATATAAGGCTAATAGTGTTACTCGTTAAGTTGTCGAGTTCAATTATTATCATTGTGCAGAACTTTTTTCCATTTTTATTTTACTTTTATCATTCACTTTGTCTATTACAAACTACCATTTTACTAAACAAATCACCAACAAGAGATGGGCAAACAAGTACAATTGCTCTTGTTCAGATTATCAGATATATGTGCGGCATATCCTCATTCAGAAATACAATTGCTTTTATATTTTCGTTTTTTCTTGTTTTCTAAATTAATTTGTTCTTTATCAGGTTTTTTGAATTGGTTCTGAGGTGAGGTTGGGGAAGTGGAGGCTGGGA
>CAIGRO010041568.1:0-11825 GCA_903798355.1 Fraxinus baroniana | reverse complement strand
GGGGGGGGGGGGGGGGGGGCAGACGTGAAAATTCATTTGTGTCGTATAGATGATTGAATTATAAGATGTGGAGCCCTCACATGCACCGCAATAATGGGTTAGAACGTGAATGGAATAACTTGATCATGATTTGGAATCCTTCAAAGTATAATTATCAACAGACAATCCTCTCATTATATTTTTATATTATAGCGAAAAATATTAGGGAAAATTCTTGAAAGTAAAAGTTAACAAAAAAACAAGTTAGATAGATAGCTTTTTCGTCCTTGATGTTTTTAAAATTTATTTATTTTTCTTCTTTTTATTTCAATTTTTCATCTTATGATGCTAGTCCGTCATCTTTTCTGTGTTTTAATTCCTCTTTTCCTACCCTACTTCAATGGGAGCATAGGTGATGAAGAATATAATGATGTGGTCGTGATTGTGGTTGTGGTCATTTTAATAAGGTTAAATTGGACATATAACTGCAAAGGTCTTTTAAATTAATGATAGCTTTTATTTGTTGTGCTATATTTTAATTGGATTTAAGGTCCTCAAATTCTTCATAATGTACCACTTATATCACCAATTTTTTTCGTCACATTCTTATCCTAAACCTTCCAATAATTAGCAAATCTCGTCTACCCTAACAATTTTCATCCAAAAAGTCTATTGGAAGAGCATAAAATAAGTTAATGGTTTACGAACTTATAAAAGTCAAATACAATAGAAAGTGAGTAAAAATTCGCTAAACTAATCCAAATTCAACATCATTTTGAGATCTAGATATATAAAATATACTTATCACTTTTCAACTATTATGAAAATATCAAGATAAAATATAGATTGAATGCCCCAACGTCTTGTTACAAAGACCTTGACAAATTTGTCAATTACGGGTATCGTTGCAATACAAAAAGAAAAATTCAAATTAGCTCTGAAATTACTTCTTGTGCAGAAGCGAACACTCGAAGTCTACAATCTCATTTGATTAATTGGTTACCTTTTAGGCTAAATTTAAAAGAACAAAATGAGCCAAAAAAAAAAAAAACATAACGTTATTCAACGCTTGAATGCACTAATAAACAAAATAAGACACACAAAAGAGTACAAAACATTCGAAATGAAACCCCAAGGAATATATTGAAGGGGACTAAAGATATTAAAATCTCATTGAAAGATATTCTCGCAAGATGGGATAAAATCCCAAATACGAATTGGCCCCTTTTGCACATGATTAAAGTGATTTGACTCATTATTCTTCTTTCTATGGTTCGTTTCTTTTTACGGTTCATTTGGTGCCAATTAAAATTGAAAATATAGCCGTTATTGGGTCACACTCGTCTAATAAAAGTCAACAATAACGACTAATTTTTCAATTTTAATTCGATTTTAATTTCTACGAAACGGGCTCTTAGTTGATACATACGTAGTGTCGTAGTCAATATGTGGGATAGTCTTTAAAGCCACAATACCACAATTCTCTGCTTTGGCTTTGAAAGCATCCCTTCAAAGCTTCATTTTCGTATTTTATCATTATAAAAGAAATTAAAAATCCAAAATTTGACTTTGAGGAAACTATGAAGAGAAAGAACACGACGAATTTACAAAATTTCGCACGAGATCTACATACGTAAACGTAGACCGAAAGGATTTACTAATAATCAGAAAGAACACAAAAGAATATGACTACTCGAATACACTTATTGGAATAATAAGAATCTTGAAGTCTCACTAAAGTATAATTTTGGTCTTCTCACGAACTAAATACTCTAAAGTAATGTATTAAAAGTTTAGCATATGAGCAGTGAGAACTCTGAGAAGTACATTTCAAGCTTGCAAAGGCAAATGAATTTTTCACTAATCATTTTCAAATTATAAAAGGATTATTCCTATTTTGGTATTTTGAGGAAAGAAACAAGAGTATATAACATGACAAAATCAATAAAAATTATCCAACCGGTTTCGGAAATAATTCCAAGAGGACCGTTTGAAAATTATGAATTATATTTTTTATTGACGGTTTGATTGCAACGTGGAAATGGAAAACGAATTCCAAAGTACAATCTCTTTAACCTGCATTTTCTTTGTTTTCATGGAAAAAGAATTCTTATGGATTTAGTGGGTTTTTATTTTCCAACTAACAAGAAATTGAAATTTCTTTCCATCTTTGTCTATCAAACGGACCTCAAAAAAAACTTTTGTGTATATTCAAATAATGTGAGGGAGTTCCGTCAACATGAATAATGTTTCATGTACAGAAGCATTATTCACAGGGGGTGTACAACCCCTCACAAAGGGGCCAGTCAACATATAGATATTTCATCATTATATATTCACTAAACTATACTTGATAAACAATATTATTATTGAAAAAAACACCTCAAAAATAACTTTCCACAAGCTATCATGGGAATTATGGAAATTAATCTAGTTGCCCCATAGCTAGAGTTGTCGATCTTTGAAAGTTTTAGATTTGCCCGTTCGATCAGGAAAAAAAAAAATCAAGTTAATGGGCCCCTTTCTTGTCTAATATCAACCTCAAATCATCTCGTTCATTGGGATTGGTTGTCATACGAATATTGAAACAAATTTCGATGTCTCACATTATATTCTATGTAGTGACAATGCCATCAACCCTTTGCTTTATCCTTGGACAACCACACTCCACCACCCACTTATAATCAACAAGATGTTTTTCGAATTATACAAAAGCATTTATGTATCTCTGGTAAAAGATGTTCCTCGAACTTATACTTTCGGAATCCACTTTACTAAATATGATGTTGATGACTACAATGACTTGACCATTCAATTCAATGAGAGACATGTCAAGATAGTGAAATTCAATTTGATATACTGTAACATAATGTCTAATTGAGGCTGATTGTTCATACCTATCTAATGTTTATTGTGGACACGATAACTGAGTAAAATCTACATGAATTATCCTAGCCTATAGAAAACCCAAGCGTGTGACTTACACATTAAAAGATGGATTAAACTACTTGTACACACAAAGTGTACACTTTGAATGACACTTCTATATGTCGTCAAGATATATCAAAATTTGCCAACTCACACGAGTATAAATCAATATATCAACTTTTTATATGCATGTAGCAAATTATTAGTTTCTTGATTGCAAAATTGGACTAACCTTGAGTCCATTTACAAACTATCAACCACTTGTATAACAAGATGCTTTGTTTTGTCCTTAAGACGACCACACTCCACCACCCACCTATAAATTTTTAGGCAACAAGATGTTTTTCGAAGTATTTATGTATGTCCAGTAAAAAGATGTTCCTCCTTTCGGAATACACTTTCCTAAATATGATGTCAATGACATAACTGAATTAACCATTCAGTTCAATAAGACATGTCAAGAGAGTTTAAGTCCAATTTGTACCTTGTAGGATCCTTAATGTAGCATCTAATTGGAACACAATTGTTTGTTTATTGTGAACACAATAAACGATAAGAGTAGTGATGACAATCGAACCGAGCGATTCGTCGGCTCGACCACTCGGCTCATACTGTAGTTGCTCACGAGCCGCTCGGACTCGTCAAAAAACGAGCCCGAGCACGAGTTGAGCAGGCTAGCTCGGTCTCGGCTCGTTTTTTACGAGCGACTCGTCTATTTTTTTTTTTATATTAAATAGAAGGATAGTAAAAAAAAATTTAAAAAGGCGAGCCCGAGCCGAGCTACAGTATGAGCTCGCCCACGAGCAACGAGCCGAGCAGGAGCTGGGCTCGTTTTATAGCGAGCCATGAGCTCAAGCTCGTGGGTAATGAGTTGAGCCGGCCCGTTTGCCATCACTATGATAGAGTAAGACGAGTTTTCATTAAAAGATTTGAATAAAATCTACATGAATTATCCTAGCCTATAGAAACCTTAGCAAAATATGAGTTTCTTGATTGCAAAATTGGACTAACCCTTCAGTCACCTCGAGTTATGTCCATTTCATTACAAAAAATCAACCACTTGTATAAATAAACTATTAGTTGAAAGAGGATACTTATGCGGATGCAATAACAAGATGTTTTGTCATTAAGAGGATACTTATGCGCATGCAACAATTTTTAGGCAGTAACAAGGTGTTTTTCGAATCCATACAAAATTTTTTATGTATGTTCAGTAAAAAGATGTTCCTCGAACCTATACTTTTAGAATCCACTTTACTAAATATGATGTCGATGACATAAATGAATTAACCATTCGGTTCAATAAGTCCAATTTAATATGTATACATTGTAGGACCCTTACTGTAACATCTAATTGGAACTCGATTCTTCATACTTATTTACTGTTCATTGTGATCACAATAAATGATAAGAGTAAGACGAGTTTTCATTAAAAGATTTGAATAAAATCTACATGAATTATCCTAGCCTATAGAAACCCTAGCGTGTGACTGACACGTTAAAAGATTCGGACCAACTCTATTTTATTAGGAAATATTAGGGGTTGTTCTCTTTGTATTTCAATTTTGAGTTTTGAGTTTTGAATTCATTTTGTGTTTTGTGTTTTGAGTGTCTTTTTTGAAATTGTTGAAAATGCGTTCTTTATGTGATTCTGAAGAACTATTTCTCAAAACATAAAAATGGAAAATGTGTTTACTTTGAAAATATTTTCTTATAATATTTTATTCTATAAATCTTATTATTCAATAAATTTTAACGATTTAATGTTAATATAGTATTAAATCACATATAAATTTTGAAGTTGATGAATCTTGAAATATTTTTTTCTAGATATAAAAAAAACGGACTAAATTAAATTTGACAAGTCCTTATTTTTCTTGATTATGTTGTATCATTGAGTTGATCATCAAACGTGCTCGCTTATAAAATCCGAGTATAGCTAGGAACACTCGTTTCGTTATGATAATTGTTCTGCAAATTGCGTTAGTTCACAATCCCTACCTTGTTTGATGCCCATTTTTTTCAAATTACATTTTTCTTTTCTTTCTATTTAACTACGCATTTTTCAATAAAATAATATTATACGCAACCCAAATTTTTTTCTTTTATATAAACCACACATTTTCCATCCATCCACTATTCCAACATGTCTTTTATTTAAAGAAAAAGGCTCAAAAAGGTCAAGTAGTAACAAGCAAATCGTTGTCATCATAGTAACAATTAACAACAAAAATCTCAGAATTCTTGCAAAATGATATTGATAAAAAAGAATGATAATTCCGTAAAATTAATACAAGCAAATCGTTTCACACAAATCAAACATTGTCTAGCAACATACAGAACATGTAAATTAATGGAGAAGAGAGGATGATGCCAACAATAAGATCATAAAGAGCCAGTGCTTTAGCAAAAATGAGGATAAGAATCATCCCAACAAAGAGCTTTGGTTGTCGTGTATTGGCTCTGTCAAAGAGAATATAATTAGACAATAGAAATTACAATAACTTCCTCCTAAATAAATGAATAGGCAACTCAAACAAAAACAAAACATAATAGATAACAGCAAAGACACAAAACATATTTGAATGGAATAGCTATAAACATAAATGACCCAGACAAGACTCATGGTCAATTTTAACCAATAAAAAGAGCAGCATTCATTCCAGGGATGAACTTTTCAAAAGTTCATTTGAAGAGACATAACATTTCAAATTTATGTCTAATGAGATTGGCTAGATACCTCATATTGTAACTTGCATATAACATATATAATATCAATTTATGGATGGTTTTTCCTCCTTGAATCCTGTTTGAAGTCTAGGGATCTATTCGACAACATAAAAATGTGGGTTAAATAATATTCCTAATTGAAACAACATAAACTTTTCTAATTGAATAATTCCCTCTTCATTTAATAACAAAGTGAAACAACATAAATTGTCCCAATAATGTAAAGTTTCTTACCTATACAAGACAATCATCAACAAATTTCTCCAATTGCTAACATAATTATTCAGAAATTCATAGCCAGATGTGCTTCAAGACTGGGAGAAAAGAAAAAACTCTGATGATCCTAACAAGTCACAAAGCGAATATCAATACAAGTTCAAGAAAACTACAATAATCCAAGACGTGAATCATAAAATCCCAGGTGGGATTTATTGGAGGAACTTGTAGAACACTTCAAGCAAGCATTGAATTTCCAGTGGCAGATGTCCAAACTATGTCTTTAAGTGCAGGTCTCAACTCTTCATTGCAGAATCGATTGTACTCCAAAGTATCACCACTAGACTTCTTCATCTCCACCACCAATAATGATGGTGTCACAACAAATATATCTGTAGTTATTCCAAGCTTTCACTTTCTTCCACTTTCCTGCCCCTGCAATCGGACACTTAACTCGTTCTTCTTCAAGATGAAATTCCTGCTTTTACCAAATATCCGCCTTTGCCCCCATCATACCCCTTTTTCCCAATCACCTCCGGGGCAACATATGCCGGCGACTCACAAGTGGTGTGCAACAAGCCGTCCTGTCTAAGATGGTCTGAAAATGCAGCCGGTTCTTCCCAGCAGATGGACAATTTCTCATCTCCCTAATCTCATCATTGAATGGACTCTATGTAGTAGCCATTTATTACAGGAAGTAAAATCACAATACAAAAAAAATGATCACGAATTTCAGTAAAACACAAAGGCAGGCAGAAACTGAAATCAGCTTTAGTAAAACACAATAGCAACATCTGTATCAAAAAAACTTCAGGGACTTAAACCCAACATTAACAGCCGAGTATATCAGAACTTAAGAAATTCAAAAGCACATGTGCGCATTGTTAACAATCCTTTCCAATAAACCTCACAGAGCAAAAATTTGTAAAGCAGTGAAAAAAATATACATACCTTTGGAGCCGCTTTACTTCGAAAAGGTGGACAAAGAAAGGTGGAAACACAGGATGAAGAACCGATTTTTACTTTAACTACCGTTCTTGTTATCTTAAGCTAGTAAAACTTAAGCTACTAAGAGGACTGCATGATTGAGGATATTAAGAAGAACCCATTTGAATTCGGGAAGAATTTGAGGAACCCATTTGAGAAAATTGATGGCAAGTAGGATGGATGGTGGAGAAATGGTGACCCTTCGGAGACTATGAGGTATGGAAAGCGGCTTCTTTTGTTCTTTCTTGAATGAATTTAATTTGTCTGGTTTAGTTATTGTTTTTGAGTGAGATTCGAAGCTGCTGACTTTTGGACAATCCAACCCTTTATATAGTTTCTCAAGCAATCAACGAGCCTCTTATTATTTTTTCCATCAATGTACCCCTCAGATTTGAATCCCCAAATCTGTCTACTGAATCGAGTGGGGAGTTTGGAGGCATTTTCGACGGTCTAAAGGGCAGGCGATGGTTGAGGTTGTAAAAGGAGGTGAGGGGGTGCCGGTGGTGTGGGGATCAATCGGCTTAGGTGGCGGGTGGTGGAGAAATGGGTCGCCGACGTTGAGAAGATAGAAGGAAGAGACGGGATTGGAAGAAGAGGGAAGGAAGGGAGTGTTTTGTGCGTTTTCCGTAGATGAAAGAAGGAAGAAAAGTGTGTTTTGTGCGTTTTCCGTGTTTTCCAATTTTTTTGAAAATGTCCAAAACGTAAAAAATGACGTTTGTGTTTTCAGTACAAATTTTTTTTTTTTTTCAAAAACGCGTTTTCACTATTTTGAAAAAGTGAAAACAGAAAACGACTTGAAAACGGTAAAGAGAACAGACCTTAATTTCTAGATTGCAAAATTGGAGTAACCCTTCAGTCACCTCGAGTTACGTCCATTTCATTACAAACTATCAACCACTTGTATAATTAAATAAATACCTATGCGTATTCACTACAAGTTGATTGACTTCTTTAAATTGTGAATGAACATTTTGGCACCCGTGACAAAATAATAACCAATTCAGCATTACTTTATTATTTTGTGACCGCATATAGCTTCTAGTCAACCCATTCAATACATCCACAAATTTAGAAATGCATGTTGGTTACCCCTCCGGGGGTGGCGGCAGATGAACGCAGAGATTGAAAGTCACGAATTTGAATAATTTGTCAACACTTTCTCAATCGAGCTTGTCGCACTGAACTTGCCTAATGAGGTTTATCTATCATGTGTGGTTTGTGGACTACTGCACATAGAACGAAATTTACCCAGTGCGCACTCACATGTAGCGGCTGAGGATTTTTACGTAAAAAAAAAAGCACTAAATGTTTCACTTGGTGTCATCGTAGCCACCAAATTTTAATTTATTTTAAACCAATTAAGTTTTGCAAAATATGTCGGTCACACCATAGATTCATGAGTTAATTACCTCAATAGTCACTAAACTTTACCAAAATTTTTCACCAGGTCACTGAACTTTAAAAACTACGTGGTTAGTCACTGAACTTTTGAAACTGCAACCCAATCCATCACCAAACTTTAAAAATCACTTCATTCGTTACTGAACTTTGCAAAAGATTTCTACGAGGTCACTGAACTTTGCAAGAAGTTTCTCAGATGGTTACTGATTTAGTGACCATCTGGGAAACTTTTTGCAAAATTCAGTGATCATCTGAGAAATTTTTTGCAAAATTCAGTGACGAATGATGTGATTTTTAAAATTCAGTGATGGATGAAGTTGCAGCTTCGAAAGTTCAGTGACTAACCACGTAGTTTTTAAAGTTCAGCGACCTGGTGGAAACTTTCGGTAAAGTTCAGTGACTATTGGGGTAATTAACCCTAGATTTATTATGATGCTAATTTTTTTAACAGAAAATATTGTGGACTAATAATTTGACGACTTGGAGAGTGAATACATAAAAAATAAAAATAAAAAAAATGAATGCCATTTGATTTTTATTTTTTATTAAATGAACCCCAAATTGGATGTGTTATCTAATTAACAAATAGTGTGAATATCATGATGAGGTTGAAACAATTTAGAGTTTGATTGGTACAACTTAAAATTTAATTAAAATTGAAAATATGATCGTTATTGGGTCTCACTCATTTATCCTCTAACTTATAATTTAAGAGTCTGTTTGGTAACAATTAAATCCAATTAAAATTGAAAATATGATCGTTATTGGGTCTCACTCGTCTAATAAAAGTCAACAATAATGGTTAATTTTTCAATTTTAATTCGATTTTAATCACACTCTTAATATGAATAATACTCCTTGAACAAGGGTTTTTGACAGGGATGGGGTAACTAGGCGGGGGTGGCAGCACTGACTAGGTTTTTTTTCTTTTCAAACTGTTTAATCATGTTTTGATACGTGTTCTTCCTATTTTTGAATCTGTCACTGAGGATGTCACTGTAGCATGATTAATTTAATATTAATAACCAAAGTAACACTGATTACGAAGTTTAGTAGTCATGAGTGAAACTACATCAATTTGCGTTCAGTTTTGATTTTTTTTATTTCTTAAGAACGTCAACTTGTTTTGTGATATCGATAAATAAATACATTGTATTCTTCTCCATACCCCAAAAAATAAAATAAAATACTTATTAAACTTTAATTTTAGTAACATTTCTTCTACTTGCATGCATTACTTCGTGCTAAAGGGAAAAGGACCATTTGTGAAGTATTTTATTTTATTTTGTATTTATTAAATTACATCACATGTAGCCGCAAAACGTAATGCTCATTCAAGCCGCCATGAATGGTTAAAATTAGAAAATTAAATAGCAATCAAGATTTTTTTAAAAAAATACAGAAATGAATAAATTAGTGATTTTATAAAGGATTAATAGCAGAAAATCCTCCTAAAAATATTTCCATTTGCGATATACCCCATACTTATTGAAAATAGCAGAAAATCCCCTTATTTGTAACATTTTCTGCGAAAACCCCATGCCGTCATATTTTCCTTTAAAACAATAAAAATGTCAAAATTAAAAAGTAATAATTGCAATTTTAGCATCCAAATTTTTTATTCTTTTACAAATTATACGTTAAATTGTGGCTCATTCAACAAAAAGTTTTAATAAATGCTACTCTATAAATTACAATTTTAATTTAACAAAAAGTTTCAAATATGGTGATTTTCTATGATTTTCAATAGGTAGATGATGCTACCAAAATTCGTACATGAGCAAAACCCGACCCGAAGTGAATAACTCCGCGTGATCC
The DNA here is from genome assembly GCA_903798355.1 of Fraxinus baroniana. Taxonomy (NCBI): domain Eukaryota; kingdom Viridiplantae; phylum Streptophyta; class Magnoliopsida; order Lamiales; family Oleaceae; genus Fraxinus; species Fraxinus baroniana. The sequence goes on along the minus strand of CAIGRO010041568.1, from coordinate 1,766 downwards.
GGTCTTCAATACCTGAAACAAATACGTTGATGTGTGTCATCGTCGCCCCTTCGATGCTTAAGTCAGACAAACTTAAGTCTTCAAGAGAAACTTATACTAGATGCTTATGAAAAACGTATCTGAATAATGAGGATGTGATACATATTTATAGAAGCTGGTGGTTGAGTCCTAGGCGAACTAATTTTCCCTTATGGGAGATGTTTGTGTTGTGCTAGGATTGTAATATTTTGAGATAAGGTGAATTTTATGGTAAGTTGGAGGTTTAATGGTTAAGTTGAACTAGTATTCTATGGTCATGTGTGGTTGGAGGGAAGCACGTGAGGTAGGGACCGTGAGATCTATGAAGTTGCATGACCTGACTTGACCCCGACCTCATGTAATGGGCCGAGGAGCGCAGTAAGCAAAGTGATGAGGTCGGGTTCGGGTTTCTCGTCATCAGTGGATAAGATTGGACATCAACCTCGACCTCAGTAGCCCACATAATTGGGCTAATTGAGGAGGTCCAAGGTTGAGTTCGGGTTTGGGGTTATTAGTAGGAGATATATCGCAAAATGAAACATTTCGAGGGAGATTTTTTGCTATTAATCCTTTTATGAAAGAATTTTTTTTTTTTCTAAATTTAGGAAATTTGTTACTTTATTGAAAGAAATTTAAAAAATATGTCGTATATCAAATTTTGTACACTTTTGACTAGTTTTGTGGAAAACATGTTAATTTAGGGAAAGATGTTACCAACAAAAGAAATGGCAAAACGATTCTTTCTCCTTTAACGTTATTATCAAATTTTAGTTGACAACAAATAAATTTTTAACATTATTATCAGTTTTTTCATAGAGTTAATTACACTAGAGGTAAGCTGAACTTAATTGAAATCGGGTCAAATGAATTTCAATTTTGAACATTCAAACAAATAAATTTTAATTTAAAAACAATCAGGCCACTCTTATGAGGGGGGATGTACGCCGGAGTGTCAACCTCGGGATACAAATAACAAAACTCTACATCCCGATATACAAATAGCAAAAATCATTCTCAAATATTCCATCCTGCAGGTGCACTTCATTTTGTAATTATGCGTTTGATATTTTGTGGATTTTGTTATAATTTTCAAATCATCATGAGTTAATTTCACAGTTGGTCACCGAAGCTTGTGCAAGAATTTCTAGTTGATCCTTAAATGAATTTTTTTTTTATTATTATTTTTTTGTTCATTGCACTACACTTTGGCATTTTGCTAGTTTAATCGACACATCAGCAAGTTCTAGTAGGTCAGTCAACGAATAAAAAGGAATGACCTGATTGCCTTTAAATTAAAGTTTAGTGGCTTGATTGTTTCAAATTAAAGTTCNCACAGTTGGTCACCGAAGCTTGTGCAAGAATTTCTAGTTGATCCTTAAATGAATTTTATTATTATTATTATTTTTTTGTTCATTGCACTACACTTTGGCATTTTGCTAGTTTAATCGACACATCAGCAAGTTCTAGTAGGTCAGTCAACGAATAAAAAGGAATGACCTGATTGCCTTTAAATTAAAGTTTAGTGGCTTGATTGTTTCAAATTAAAGTTCCGTGACTCAATTGCCACTAGGGTGAAAGTTTGATAACCTTCATTATAATTAAGTCATTTTTCATTTTTCGACCATGTTTGGTACACATTATTCTACTCATTTTCATTCTTCTACTCATTTTCAACCACACATTTTTCAATAAAATAATATTTTTCATCACATCAATAATTTTTCCTTCTTTTTCAATCATACATTATC
>CAIGRO010041560.1:0-13518 GCA_903798355.1 Fraxinus baroniana | reverse complement strand
TGGTTGCAGAAGATTAGGTTTAGGGACCATTCCATGGTCGCCGGAGTTGTTTTCATATGTGAAATTTTTTTCTTCTTCTTCCACACTACCTTTACCAACCAATCAAATGAATCAGCGACCAAACATTGGTCGCAAATAAAACATAACAAAATTAGTCCAATTTTACTAGACCAAAACATATACCAACCATTAGTTGGTCGCTGCATGTGTCTTACAGCAACCATGTTTTAGTGGTCGCTAAAACTTTAGTCGCTGGAACCCATTTTTTTTGTAGTGCTCCTTGCGTCGATGTGTGACTCCTCACCGACACCCAAGTAGCAATTGCACATTGCCCTTCCGACGCGCAACGCTACAGAGCCACTATGCTCTTTACACTACTGTGTGCTTGAGATAATGGTGTCGACACCCACGAAAGGGAGAAAATAAGGGTTTGGTGATTATGGTTTCTTTAACGGGCACGGTACTATGCATATACCAAAACAAGTAAAATGAATGTCATGGTTCTGGTGGAATTTATGGGGATTTGAATTCCACATCGAGAGTATGGGCATCCTTTGTGTGGTTTATTATATAGGCTTAGACTCTTCGACTTTAACGGCTAGTTTTTGCGGTACGACTCACCCAAATTCTATGACATTAAGTTCCACCGGAACCATGATAATCCATCACGCTTTCGACCTTTGCGCCCACGCGGGGCAAGCTCCCATACATTAACTATGGTCTTGAGACGTGATGCTTGCTTTGATACCAACATCATAGAATTTGAGAGAGTATTACCTCAAATGCTAGTAGTTGAGATCGGAGAGTCCAAACCTATATAAACCACACTAAAGAAATCCATACTTCCGATATAGGATTCAAACATCCGTAAGTTCAACTGAAGCAATATCAATGGAATAACATAAGGGACAGGGAAATGCTTAAGCAACCTTACTGTTGACTACACGCTATGACAAACAATTTACATCATTCAAAAAAGCAAACCGATGTTCCTAATGAAGTGGAGTGAGAACTAAGGAGTTAGAGGAGAGAGGAGAAAAGTGATTAGGGTTTTGACTGTGTGATATATATGTATATTTATTAAATTTTATAATATAATTATAGTATTAAAAATACCCAATTTTTGAATAAAAAACTTTTACATCTTATTTTTGAATTAAAAATATAAAAAGCATGTGTTGGTGTAATTTCCTCGTGAAAAAAAAATAAAAAATAATGAGAATTGGTAGTTTCATTAAAATGTGGCCATTTTTCACAAGGCTAGATATTCCCACTCACCCACCCACACACCAAAAAAATAAAAATAAAAAATTAATTACTCCACATTTTCAGCACTTTTCTTATTTATCAGAAAGGTCATAAATAAAGGGAAATTTGTAATGGATGTCAAAAACCTTTCGAAAAAGTGTAGACAGATCCTAAACTTTTAAATTGCAGTAAATACGTCACATGCCTTTAAAAAATATGCGGTAGAATGAACTCTAAATTATTTCTTCCAAAAATTCATTAATTGACCAAAGTCAAACATTTGATTATTTTTAAATAACGTAAAATGATAACTCTATATTTTCCTATCTAAAATAATTAAAATAAAAAGAAACAAAACAAAACAAAAAGAAAGCAAATAAATGAAATGATATTCTTTCATCTTCTTCCACAAAAGCCTCCCCTATCCCCCTTAGGCTTACCTATTTTGCGGAATACCACGTAACCTTTCATTTTGACGCTAAATTCCCTTAAATCACTAAAATCTTGTGGAACAATATTTTCGTCCATTTTATGCATAAAACCTTGTAGATGACAAATTTGCTTCCTCCTTTGAATAAAAAATAAAAAAATTAATTGCAATTATAGTTCCAATTTTTCAAATATACAATTGAGTCCCAATTAAAACAATTATATAAATATATATAAAGTAAATTGTATCTAATTATACTATAACTGGATAATTTGTAAAATGCATAAACTGATAATGTGTAAAATGCTGACATGGAGGACGGAAAATGTTAAATGATTCGCCATATCAGCGCCACGTCAGACACCTAAACACGAAATCAAGAAATCCCAAATCAATTGTTAAAGCTGCATCCTCCTTGAAACCCTGACTACAAAAATAGCGAAGGACTCCTTGGTGCAAGCTACCTTCATCTGATGAATTTGTGGTTGAGCAAGTAACTGGGGTCGCAATCTTTGCTCTTTTCATTTGGTAGATTATGTATTTTTCTTGAATGACTAAGCACAAAATATATAGTGATCTAAGCACAAAAGTTTTGTGGAAGAAATACCAACAAGATGAAAAAGCAAACAAAGATCTAAATCATAACAGAATTCAGAAAAATGATATCCACCACCATCATCGAGACAATAGTTCCTCTGACGACACTATTTACAATTCATCCACCCCGATATCATTGCCCTCTTCCCGTTCATCCTGAACTTCACCTTGACGATCGTCCAATCCAATTTCAATCCCATCAGTCAAAGTTTATATCATATTCAACGTCATCTTGATCGGATTCGCAGTCATGGTCGGAATCTATGAAGTCAGGATCTTCCTCACAATCTGCCATACAAGTAAAGCACATTAAGCAAGAGTACATGCAATCGATCAAAATTTAAACCAACATTTAGCCAAAAACCAATTTCCCAAAGCATTTTGCACAAGTATCATCCCAAGTGATGCAAGTCCAGTGATATTTTAAGTAAACGCTCAGAAAAGCTTTAAAGGATTAACTTGGAAAGCTAGTATGACTAGGGTTAAATTGGCCTCAAAACATATATAGGAAATGACAATCAGGTAAATTGAATCAGAGCATCAATCCCATTGGCATTCCAAATTTGTCATGGCCAAGAACAAGAAGTCAAACTCGGGAAAGCTAAAATTCAAACTGGGAAGGCTAGAAGATCTCTTTAAGCTTATTTTTCTTTCCAAAATACAATTTTAGAAGTTAGTTTCTTTACTAACAAAATAATAATAATAATAGTAATATAGGATCATTAATTCAACAACACGAGCACCAAATAAACCTCTATCTAATTTCTCACAGTCGTCTCACCCACAATAATCATACAACCCACAGCTGCATAATTCTTTAAATAAGCTTCGTACTATTTAATATGCCCGAACACAAAAAAAGGTGTTTCGAATTTTCCTTCAAACGGTTTGTCCATTTTACCCAACCGAGTCCTTGATCGAAGTCCTGAAATGTAATGGGTGATGCTTCTTCACGCTTGGGTTGGGATCTTTGAGTGGTTAACAATGGCGGGGATTGAGGGATTTGGGTAATTGATTTTCTTTATTCGTGGGTTAGGGTTTCGAATGTGATTTCGATTTGGGTGTTTGATGATGAAGTTTTGAAATCGATTTGGGTTCAAACTTGATGAAGGCGTGTTTGGCTGTGTGACATGACTGTGTGACGTGGCGCTAAAGTGGCATGCTACACAAACAAGTCCAATTAAAAAACAGGAGGACCCGTTTTGATACATGATTTGACAGCTGAAAAAAAAACAAACACTCAATCAATTGTTGTCATTCCACTTTGTCACCCAATTTCCTGTCAATCTTCGCCAAGCAACATAGATAACACAAAAAAGTTCAAATCCATAAAATACCTATCCGGATGCGATAATATTCCGTCTGATCTTTTTATAGGGTCTGCATAGTTTATTGCATTAATTTTCATTTATATGGAGAATTGTTGGAAAAATTGATTTTAGTGGGTCCCGTTAGTTGGACAAAATATTTCTTTGGCCGAATGTGTTCTACTCCATGAGTAAATTAATGTAGTGTATTTATTTTCTCAAAATCAATTTAGAGTAAATGAGAAATTAAGGCCAAAAGATGACCACTTGAAGTTGAAATAAATTTGAATAAAAATTGGTGGGAAATTGAAAAAGTGCCAATTCCACATAGGAAAGTTAAAAGAATATAAACCATTTTATATTGTTCAAGTTTGAGACTTGAATTTGGACCCCAATGAGCACCAATAGTCTTTGAAGGGGAGAGAACTTACATGTTAGTAAGTTGGGCTAAAGCCCACACACGCGTCACCGTCTGTTCGACCGACCAGCCGACTTAGCACGTCTTGGGCTTGGGTTTGGGCCAAGTTGATATATATAATATATTATTATTATTATTTAAAATATTAATATATTTTATATTATTTTCCTCCAATTTTTTTGTGTTGACACGTGGATTCTTCTAGAAGGTGGTTGGCGGTTGACAGTTGACGATTCCTGTCTAAACAGTTTGTGTATGTAGAAGACACAATTTTTCGACGGTTGTGTCTTTTGGATACAATCTTTCAACTTTTATATATAGCCCCATATACCCTCGATTTCACTCACTCCAAAATCGATTCTAATTTTATTCTTCTTTTGAGATTATTATTTCGTCCCTACATTATTTATATTTTGCAATCCAACCTCGAAATATTATTTTCTTGCATTTTAGTCCTCCAATTTTTAAAGAGATCAAAACATGAGTATGTTCGCTGGGTCTTGTAATTTGTAGTGCGACTATTAAAAGTCGAGATCATTGTATTTTGGGAGACGAGTGCCGGAATTCCATCAGCACTGGTGCTGTTCATTATTGTTTTAAAGAGAAAGAGTCGAACTATTGCTTCGACCATTTTATAGCATTCATTTTTCATGACATTATTCTGCCCAAATCAATCCACGGTGATAGCATTACCTGCCAACTTCCAACAATCTTAAGACGATAATGTCAAGTAATATTGTATCTGTCGTACCCCTTAATACTGCTCACGGGGAGAATTCGGAAAAATTTACAGGAGTAGATTTTAAAAGATGGTAATAGAAAATGTTGTTTTATCTCACGACTCTATATTTGGCAAAATTCTTGAGTAATATGCTCCAACTGTTGAGGAGGATGAAATAAATTCTAAAAAATGAGCAGCATTCGATGCATGGAGTCATAGTGGCTTCTTGTGCAGGAACTACATCCTCAATTGCCTTGACAACACACTATACAACGTATACTGTTCGATCAACATAACTAAATTATTATGAGAGTCATTGGAAAATAAGTACAAAATGAACACGTCGGATTGAAGAAATTCATTGTAGGCAAATTCCTTGAGTTTAAAATGATAGATTCTAAAATAATAATGAATCAATTTATTGTTTTAAGGAAATATAGTCGAACTTTTGCCATGACCATTTATAACATTCATTTTTCGGAACGTTCCAAATCAATTTATGGTGTTATCAACTTTCAACAAAAAGTTGTAAACCGTGACATGGTGTAAAATAAAGTGGCGGGGCGGGTAATGAAACATTTCATTTTCAGGGAATCTAATTTAAACGTCAGGAGGCATAGGGAGGCATCAACAACTGTGTTAAGGGTGGGTACTTGGAAATTGGGTCTCCGGCGTAAGAGAACAAATTTACAATGCGAAGATTCGTAGCCCACAATGCTAGAAGAAAAAATAATTTCATCAATTGCGTGTTGCAGCATTGCACCTTTCCTCTACGTATATGGACCAGCACCAGTAATCCTGGTCATTTTTCTGGTTCTGTGACTTCTGGTGGTTCAGCGTCAGCTCCACCACTCACACTTGATACCATCAATCCTAAGGTAAATTACCCCTTATGGTTTGTTCGTTTTTCTTCTCATTCTCATTCTGATTTTGGTTTTTCTTTAATTACTGGGGTTTCACTGTTTCTAAAATTTGGTGTTTGTTTTGCCATAATATTTTCTGAATCTTATTAGTATTACTCTTTTTTTTTTTTTTTTTTCTCTTTTTTTTTTTTTTGGCTATAGTGCTGTTAGTGAGGTTTTAATGTCTTACCTAGTTGATTAGTATTGCTGTATCAGGTTTTGATCATGCGCTCAAGTTTTTACATTATTTTGCTGATTTTTATTTAATTATTGCTTCCATTTCTGAATCTTCGTGTGCATCTAGTATTTGAATTTGTGCTTGATATGGTTTTGTATTTTCATTTTCTTGATTTTTAAGGTTCTGGTGTCTATCTGGTAGCGAGGGATCAGTATTTTCTTTTGAATACCATTTTCCTTTCCTTTTGTTCTAGACCATTTCTACACTTCGTGTTTTTTACCTTCCTTCGATTGTAATAGAAATCTTTGTAGAAAGACATATTATTGGTGTAGCTCAAGAATTGGTCTTATAATTCCATGATAATATGATGGACCTAGAAATGAATTCCATTTTATTTTTTATTCTAAAATGCAAGTTAGGCACAATAATGTTTTCCACAATTAGTGGAAAAAAATTCAATTCCATCTCATCTAATGGGACATTGTATTATCTTTCAATTCTTTGAAGTTCGATAAATTTTCCAGAATGGTTTAAGGAGCAATCTTATGAAGTCCTACCTTTTCAGGTTTTGAAATGCGAGTATGCTGTCCTTGGAGAAACTTTTATCCTTGCTCAGGTTTGATGATGCATTCGCTGCGAATTATACATATTCCATCTTAGAATAAATTTCTTGCAGACTTTTTTGTAAGATGTTATCTGTTCACAGAGATTACAGCAAAAGTTGAAGGAGAGCCCAGGTTCGAATCCTTTTAATGAGGTACCTGTTTCATTACATTTAATTAGAGATTAACATTCTACTTCAAGCAATAAATACAAGCTTTTGACCTCAATATACGTCTCTATGTTTTGTGTTTAATATTTACAGTTAACAAAGAAGATGGATTTTATATGTGAATCTTAAGTATGAAAAAGGGACTTCTGCTATGTACTTGTAAACTCTAATTACAGGTTAATCTTACTTAATGCATTCTTTGTTTAAAAGTGCTCATTAGAATTTGTAAGTTACCAACTAATCTTCAAGGAGCTTGTGACGCTTAAGAAGCTACGTAAGCACTTCGTGGAATAATTCACCTATTTTAGGCCATGTCAAAAGACTTTGAATTACACTTTGGCCGATACTGAATTTGAGTTTTTTTTCCCGTCCATGTCAGAAAAGTTTCCTCTCCAGACTCCAGGTAAGGTTATAATCTATCCCACATCAACAAAGAGTAGATACTTCTCTTGCAAAATGGAGCAATAAATGATTTTTTTTTCCAGCTAGTGTTTATATTGTAGGGTTGTATGAGGGGTCTTTTTTTTTTTGATTAGTAAATAAATTTCTATTAGAAAAGTCTCAGTATACTAGAAGTATNCACTCATACAATAAATGAAGGAATCTCCTCTTCAAATCCGGAACGGAGGTCTCACTATCCTCAAAATGTCGGGCATTTCTTTCCCTCCACACACACCAAAAAACACAATGGCGAACTATCCTCCACACCAAAGAAGTCTTGCTACTAGACCCCTTCCAACATGATAGAAGCTCTAATACTGTTCGCGGCATGACCCACTGGACCCCAAACAAAGCCTTTCTCAATAATGTTGAAAAAAGAAGCGCCAACTAACTAAGCTATCAAGGATAACTAGGGTTGTATGAGGGGTCTTACACTCCGTCTCTTCCTTTTTGGCCTTGAGTTAAAGTGCTCGTACCTCCCCACCTGGTGCATTTCTAACAAGATTTTGAATTAGCAAAAATGAAAACTAAATTTTGTGGGATTCTTGTTCGCTTTGTTCTTGGCAGTTACTATACTGCAATATTGGAAATCCACATTCCCTGGGTCAGCAGCCAATCACTTTCTTTAGAGAGGTGTGCTTGATAATCTTTATTCTTAACCCTAGGGAATACTATATTCATTTTCTAACGTTTTTTTTTCTTATTTAGGTCCTCGCATTATGTGACCATCCTGCCATGCTGGACAGAGCTGAAATAAGGGGTTATTTTAGGTATTAAGTGAATTAAACTATATACCCCATACCTGCATAATGTAATTATTCATTTGCATTATAAGAGCAATATGTCAATAGTGAATAAATTAGATAAATTGCTCTGTTTGATAGATATTTATTGATTAAAGGATGCCGTTAATAAGCGTGTAGTTGCTGCCTGATTAGAATTCAATCATGTAGCAAAATATGTTTATTTATTTATCTTTTTCTAATTTCCAATGTGAAATAGACCTGCAGACACATTTAGAATACATAAGAGACATGCTAGTGAGACACTATAGAAACTTTTGTATCAAAATAGAAATTACAATATGGCATTTTTAAGTCCAAAATAGGACAAAGTGGAAAATGATTTTGATAGTTGTAGACCCAAAAAAGTAAAGAGAGTGACGATGCTAGTTGAATTTGAGTGGTTAATCTTCAGTATATTTTCATTAACAAAGTTCAGCTAGTAATTATAACGACAGTCCATCAGGTGTTACTAGTCCTCAATTTTCCAAATTCCAAATCAAAAGTTTCAATAAATCTGGAGATCATAAGTAATGGCCACCTTTCAGATTGTGATCTTTAACTGAGAGTAAGATGCTAACATATATGGATGAGCAAGAAGATGAACTAGGGTTAAAATGCTCGTGTTCAAAAGTATTTTTTATTTAAGTTTATCCGTCTTTATCAAATTTAATTCTATGATAGCCTTTTGTACTCGAAATGAATATCTAAATTTTTAGTTCACATTTTTAAGTGTCAAATTATCGCCACACCCAAGGGAAGGTTGATTTAAGAAAAATGTAGGATTCCCATAAACATCACTTTTCTGCGCTAGGTTCAATGTAGTTTTATCTTTTAGGATTTTCTTGCTCTAGTTTACATTCTAAGATGGATCGTCAAGGATAAAGAGCTGATCACCCTCCTTTACAGCATGGCTAACTTTTAAGTTCTTTGATGTGTCAAAAATTGGTTTGCTATCTGGTTAGTGACAAATCCATATTGCTGTGTGTTTTTCTGATGGATTTTGTAGTGCTGATGCTGTAGAGCGAGCATTTCAGATCCTCAATCAAATTCCTGAAAGGGCAACTGGTGCATATAGTCATACTCAGGTAACAATGCCTTCTTTTGAAATCTTTGTAGCAGTAATTACTCAGGACTCTTTTGCAGACGTATCATTTGGATTTTCTTTATTATATGAAATCAGGGTATCAAAGGCTTACGTGATACAATTGCTTCTGGAATAGAAGCTCGCGATGGATATCCAGCTGATCCAAATGATATTTTCTTGATAGATGGTGCAAGCCCAGCTGTAAACATGTTACCTTTCTATTTCTTTACACAAGATATTCCAAAAAAAAAAAAAAGGAAAAGATATCCGGTTGCTGATTAACATTTTTCCATCCTTTTCAGGTTCATATTATTATGCAATTATTGATAAGGTCAGAGAAGGATGGTATTCTCTGTCCCATTCCTCAGTACCCTCTTTATTCTGGTTCAATTGCCCTGCACGGAGGCTCCCTTGTATGTATGATGTACTATAGGACTATTTGTCTGTCAAAAATATTTTGTTTTGGTATTCCTTCCAACATGCTTTTAACTTTTCGGTATATCAACCGCGTAACTAGAGCTGAAGCCTCATCAATGATGTTCATAGTTTGAGTTATGTTTTTGCTGTTTTTGACAAGGAAGGTTCTGATGTAGGACTCTCATGCGCAGGTTCCTTATTATCTTGACGAAGAAACAGGATGGGGATTGGAGATATCTGAGCTTAAGAATCAGTTGGAAACTGCAAAGTCCAAGGGTATTACTGTCAGGGCTTTGGTTGTAATAAATCCTGGCAATCCCACAGGACAGGTGAGAAATTATTAGACATCACAAGCCAATTGAGGAATTTCCTTTATAGCAAATAGCCTCGTCGAAATCTGATTCTCTCATGCACCTATGACCTAGTTTATTATTCATTTGAATGTTTTGCCACATATTTTAACAGGTTCTGGCTGAGAGCAACCAACGAGAAATTGTGGATTTTTGCAAAAATGAAGGGCTTGTTCTTTTAGCAGATGAGGTTACCGAGATTGTAGTATTTTTTTTGTTCTTTAATATTGCCAAGTATTATCCAATCCTTCCTACCAAACGTGTAATTAGACTCCGAGTTCTACTCTTTGAGCCATTCTAGTTACATTTAGAAAATTTTCTGGTGCCTCAAGCTATTTTCGCTTTGAAACTAACTGAGACAATAGTGTCTCCACATGACCCCCGTGTCAGAAACCTTGTATAGATGATCGTCTTTGACTGTGTTGGTTGGCCTGCACAGGTGTACCAGGAAAATGTTTATGTGCCTGACAAGAAGTTCCATTCATTTAAGAAAGTCTCCCAGAGCAAGAAGTATGGAGAGGAAGACATACCCTTAGTTTCTCTCCATTCTATATCTAAAGGTACAGTAATCAAATTTTCAGTAGACGGTAATTACCATTAAGGAACCAGTTCACAGTTGATGAGCTTCTGCTAATTTATTGGCACTAGGGTATTATGGAGAGTGCGGAAGGAGAGGGGGTTACCTGGAAGTTACTGGTTTTAGTTCTGAGATAAGGGAGCAAATATACAAAGTGGCATCTCTGGACACTTGCTCTAACATATCTGGTCAGATCCTTGCAAGTCTTGTCATGAACCCTCCCAAGGTTTGTTATTATTTTCCTGGGGTATTAATACTAAGCACCAATGATCCATATAGATACATGTTTATCATTTTAGCATAAATGGTAATAATAATGATTATAAAGTAATTTAGCCATTGGCCTTGTGCTGGTTGAACAATAGATGAACCGAGACTTGATGGATAAATTTAAATTTAGAGGAAAGTTTCAAAGAAGAGAGAGTCTTGGATCAATTAGTTGAAAATTGTGGAGCGCCATTTTCACCTAATGTAAGCTGAGGAACCTTCAACCCAGCTGCTCACAGCCATTAATTAGAATGCCATTTAGGGACATAATGAAATAGCATCATTTCAATTAGTTGCAGTTGTTTGCAAATGGAGTTCCTTGTATTACATCACCATAATGAGTAACTGTTAACTTTCAAAACTTGATATTTCCAAACTACCACATCTGCATGCCTACAAATATTGCAATAAATAATTTCTTATCTGTTGTGTGTAGGTGGGTGATGAATCCTATGAATCTTTTTCTGCAGAGAAAGAGGCAATCCTTTCATCTCTGGCAAGGAGAGCGAAGGTCAGACTTTGACGTAATTTATTTATTTTATTTTTTTAATAGTGTTAAAAGTAAATGATAACTTGGTCATTTGTTAAGTGAAGAGAAAAAGTGGAAACTGATTTTTGATAGGCTGTCAATCCTTGAACCAGATATCAATCCTACCCGGTTGTATTGAGTAAAGATGTATGTAATGACTAAACAAAATTTTGATCATTGGCCATCAGTTGCGACTGCTTGATATGACTTTTTTCTTTTTTGTGGCATGCCACTTTTATTTTCTACTTTTTGACTTTCAGATGTAATTTTATTTTTCCTCTTTGATCTTCAGACACTGGAAGATGCATTGAATAATTTAGAAGGAGTGACATGCAACAGAGCGGAAGGAGCAATGTATCTGTTTCCTCGTATTGAGCTGCCAAAGAAAGCCATTGAAGCAGCTAAAGCTGTGAATACTGCCTCAGATGCTTTTTATGCCCGTTGTCTGCTTAATGCCACTGGAATAGTTGTAATTCCTGGTTGCGGCTTTGGACAGGTATATGCTACTGATGAGAATATCAATGACATGCATGTCTCTCTAATTTATCTTCATGGTTGAAGGTCATTTGTAGTCAGTTTTTGGACAAATTATCCATGGATAATTTGGTCAAGAACATGAAAGATAGAGACCTGTTGGAGTTCTGTAAGACAAGATTTAACCAGTGTCAAACTGGATTTTCCCTTTTCTTGCTCCTCTTTTACTTTTCTTGTGTGTGTGTGTCGGGGGGGCTTAATCAATAGAGGGTAGCCTCCAGGGTGCGAATCCCCTCATATAACTTGAACCTTTTGATGCACATGCATCTCTTCGATATCTGACATTGTGGTGGCACAATTTCTATATTTCTAAATTCGTTTAATTATAGTTATATTCATGTTAATCAACGAGTGAATCTCACACGAACTTGCTAGTCATTCTTCTCATTTTTCAATGCCTGTTGTGGCTTATACTTCTCTATGTTGTGTTTTTGTGGTAGGTACCTGGACAATGGCATTTTAGGTGCACAATATTACCTCAAGAGGATAAAATACCAGTCATTGTTTCTAGGCTGACTGAATTCCACAAAGCATTCATGGATGAATTTCGTGATTGAGGAACTAAAGCAACCCACACATGGAAATTATGGACTATTCTAATAGTTTCAAGATTTTAGTATTTTATGGTAATTTTAGATTGGTGGTTTTTCAATTAGGCATCAGAGTATGGTTTTTATTATAGAAGAAGATTTCATTGTATAAATTAAAACCATCCAGGACTATGGAATCAATGAATCTTTGATGCTTAACTTTATGAAATTCACAAGTGAACCAACAGAAGCTAAAAGGTTGTGTGGTTTCCGTCTTCAATCTTTAAAGTCTGATATCTTTAATAGACTTAGTAGGTCACTTTGTCCCTTGTATTGGAAACAAATTAGTCCATAATCTTGCTTTTTTAGCTACTTTTACCCAGTTTCTATGTACTGATATGCCTTCATAATATAATGGTGCTTTGTTTTTAAAAAAAGAAAAAAAGAAACAGCCTGAAAAAAAACTTTTTTAAGTAATACATGAGTTTCTACAAGACAGATTATTTAAGTTCGTTGTAAGAGACATTGATTCATTTAATAGAGAATAAGTTAACAAGTCCATAGTAGTTTCCTCATTGAAGCAAAAAAATCCTCATAATAGTGCATAATGACTCGAGTATAGGACTATAGGGAAAATGAAATGAAGTGAAAATCAGCAAAAATGCAAATTGATGGCCTTTACTTATAGGCGGCTGATAACCTCTTCAACCTCAGAAGGCGAGTACAGATGGTAGGTTGGTGCGACCTTGGCAATATCAACATTATTGGGCGTAACCTGAAATCAGAAAACAGGTGGACAAAAAGTACAAAATGAAAAGCATGAAACCTGTAATTAAGGTTCACCAGAAGCAGCATACCTTTTCTTCCATCACTTGCTTCAGGATGGAAAGTGCAATGGTTTCTGCTTCTTTCAGGGTAAGATCCTGCAAGCAAGCAAAGAAATGGACTTCAAATTCAAAGTTCACAAGGATTGTGTTATGAATGCTTAGGTGCGGATAGCCAAACATCATAATCGTTAACAGCCTACAGAAATAGCTCCAATACTCGTGAACATCCAACAATGGCTGGTCACTTTTGGTATAGACTATTTTAGTTTCTTTGATCATTTTTACCGTTTTAGTAAGGTGATTACTTAGGTCATCAAAAATTGGTTATAAGTAACCTTCAAAGTTCTGAAATAATTGATCATTTTTAATTAATGTTCACGAACATTATATAGAATGTTGTAGCACAACTATGGTGCCTCCTACCAAGAATACTCTACGTAAAGTAAATTACCTTGTTGTACTGCTCCTGCAAAGAACTGTCGGCACCTTCAGATCCTGATCCAATGGCTTTTGCATTGCATTGCCAGAATGTACCAGAAGGATCGGTATAGTATCTGTGCATTGAAACTCCCTTTCAGTGTCAATTAGGGGTGTAAGCGGTTCG
>CAIGRO010041487.1:941-15960 GCA_903798355.1 Fraxinus baroniana | reverse complement strand
GATGATTGAAATTTGAACTTCTTGAATGTTTTATGTTTATTTTTATTTAGGTATATATTACTAACTTATATGATACAAATATGAAAATTTAAGAAATGAAACTAGAACCAAACCAAATGGTTCAGTTTGGTTTGGTTCCACATCTTAAAAAAAAACCACTGGTCCCATTATCAAAAAGACCATTGGTTCATGGTTCGGCTCGGTTCAGTTCTCTTGGAACCAGAACCAAATAGAATCATGTCCACCCCTACCTGTCACCCTCTTCGCTTTTCTTATTTTACTTGTATTCATTTTCAGGTTAGAGGCTGCATTATGTAACATGGGTATCAATTCACTCTTTCCCGTGCAAGTTGCAGTCTGGCAAGAGACAATTGGACCTGGTTCTTTTGAACGTGATATATGTATAAATTCACCTACAGGGAGTGGGAAAACTCTTGCATATGCTTTACCAATTGTGCAGACGTTGTCAACTCGTGCAATAAAATGTCTCCGTGCTTTGGTGGTGTTGCCCACTCGTGACTTGGCTATGCAGGTTATATATTCATCTCTATAAATTCACTGCACATTTATGGTTTTTTATTTCAATTATTGTTGTTTGGCGTGGATTAAAATCAGATTTTTAGAAGATTGTGATAGAAGTTTTTGAAATGTGTGGTTGAAAAGACGTGGGACCCATGAAAAATGATATTGATTGTTTGACTTTGATTTACATTAAAATCAAATTTTAATCCAACCCAAACAGACCCATAATCTAATCTTTACTCTTTAGATTGTTTTCCAGATTATACCCGTCTGTGCTTTCTTGTATTTCTAATCTTTTTTATGGAAGACTTTCTCGTTAAATATTGAATAGCACTACATCACATTAGCTTTGATGTTGTTCTTTTTAGGTCAAGGAAGTTTCTTTGCTTCCCTAGCTCCTGCAGTAGGCTTGTCTGTGGGTTTGGCTGTTGGTCAGTCTTCAATTGCAGATGAAATTTCAGAGCTCATCAAGAAATCTACTCCTGAGGCTGGTATCTGTTTTGACTCTGAAGATTTCTCATTGGGCTTAAGAAGTTCAGTGGACATACTGGTAGCAACACCAGGAAGGCTGATGGACCATATTTACAATACGAAGGGTTTTACGCTTGATCATCTTTGTTATCTTGTAAGCAAGAGATTGACTTTACTAGTGGAGCTATATTCTTCATTTGCTCTTAAATTTTTGTTTCCATTTCTCTGTAAACTCATATACTATTGAAGCCCTCGACCCCTTTTTGGATCAAAATTTCTTTTAAATCTCTTTTGCATTAACAATTTGAATGTGTGATCTCTCATTTCTGTTGCCTGTATATAGTATTGACTTCTAGCATTGTGTTTCCAAGTATTTGGCCAAGCATTCCTAGTTCTTTTAACCTACTTTGCTGTGTTGTCATTGGAAGTATCATCTTCTGCTTGTCAATTATTTTTCTCTGTCGGAGTCATTTTGGTGGATAGAATGACTCTTCTTTTGCCTGAATAAATTGGAAGCTATTTATAAGCGTAATGTGGCCAGTAGTTTGAACGGTGATAATGAAAACTGAAAAAGCTATATTTGTTGAGGCCCCTGAACATTTACATGTAGGTCTTCGCTCTCTGTTTGTGTGTCTGCCCACTTGGGCAAAATGTTGGTTAGTGACCCATATGACTGACGAGATAAATATTCAGGTGGTTGACGAAACAGATCGGTTACTTAGGGAGGCTTATCAATCGTGGCTGCCTACTGTCCTTCAATTGGCACATGCTCATAATCAAAGTCTGTATCCGGATGCAAGCAGCATTTTGTCTCCTACTTTTGGGTCTCTGAAGACAATTAGGAGATTGTGAGTTCTACTCTTGATTCTCCCTTCGTTGTTAACAACGTGCTGGTTTAATTTCTTGAAAAGTTTAAAGACTTGATATGTTTGGAATAATATATTTATAATCTTTGGATGGTATCCTGATTGTTTTTTTTTTTTTGGTGGTGCATGTTACACTTTAATTGTATATAATAACTCGGTTCAGTCCAGTTTTACATCTTAATAAATGTATGACAAATGGTAGGAGAAAATAGAGGTATGCACTACATTGTAGGCATTAGAAGTCTTGATAAATATTTTTATCTTATTTGATTTCTGTCAGATGCATTCTCTTGCTTTTTGTTATTGCACTTGGTGTGACTTTTGGGGTTTCAATATGTTTCGAATCTCCTTGTCTGTTCTTTCAAGAATTTTGAAGCATTTTCTAGTTGACACTAACATTATTAGCTGGACCTATTTGGAATTGATGCAGTGGTGTGGAACGGGGGTTTAAGGCTAAGCCTTACCCGAGGCTTGTGAAGATGGTTCTATCAGCCACGTTAACCCAGGATCCAAGCAAGCTTGCGCAGCTTGATCTTCACCATCCTTTGTTCTTGACTACTGGACCAAGGCGTTACCAGCTCCCTGAACAACTAAAATCCCTCAGAGTGGTATGGACATCTAATTCTACTGGCAAAACACAAGTCTTTCACACGTGCAACCATTCTCTTTCTTAAAGTATTCTATTACCACATGCTTTTACTTTACGCTTTGATTCATTTCAAATGTGTGTATTTGCTTTAAATTTTGTGGTTATAGAATATGCTGAAAACAAGCACTCTTTTATTTCATTACAACTTTTATTGTTTTGTTTTTGTTTTCCTTATCAAAAAGAAAATAACTTCTGTTTTGTTTTACTTTTTAAGTTGAAAAATATCTTGTGGGATTTGATGTATATGAAATTCACTACATTCTGAAATTCAAGAGGTGGACAACTGAAGAGACGCAAAAACTCGATTCATAAATTTTTTGTACTTGTTCCATGTCTTTTGTTTCAAGTGTGTTACTTTTTAAATTATTACAATTCTGACTGGTCAAGTTGTAACATTTGTCTTGATGTTTATGTTGATGAATTCCTTCAATTGAGTGCAGATATGTGAACCAAAGCTTAAACCACTTTATCTACTTGTCCTATTGGAAACTTTGCAAGGGGAGAAGTGTATTGTTTTCACATCATCTGTAGAATCAACTCATAGGCTGTGCACCTTACTGAATTCCTTTGGTGATCGGCAAATCAAGTTCAAAGAATACTCACGTCTTCAACGTCAGACCATAAGAAGGTAGTCTAAACCCACTTACATTGTTTATTAAAATAAATTATTTTCTGTTCATTCTTAATGTCTTCCATATATGGAACTTGAGAGGGAAATGGAGGGATAAAGGTGGGTTGGCATGAGTTAAATTTGATTCATCTCAGTCTCTCTCTCTCTCTCCCTCCACACACACACACGCGCTTATGGTGGGTAAGTACAACTACAACCAGATGCTCTGAAACAAATAATATACCCTCGCCTCCGCCAAAAGTGATGCTATAATGGGAATAAAAGGAAATGATACTGATGTGGGGATGCACACTGACCATGATACTTGCTTTTAACTTCACATCTGTGAAGTCCAGAGATAAATTGACTAAAAATAAGCAATATGTGCTACAGCTTCCATAACCTGCTTGTGAATATTTCAAATAGTCCTATCCTTGTGTCAGTGATATTGGTTCCAGTTGAGTCAGTTGGCAAACCTCTAAATATTTGAGGCCATTGTACTATGGCTTTGGGTTTGTATAGAAGTGAAAATTGCACCAATATCTTCTCCTTGGAAAGGATTCTTTAACATGAACTAAGCTCAAGGGAATGCTTGTATATATCTACTGGAAAGTGGCTTTCTGATTTTTTCTATTCACATTAAATAACTATTCAAAATAGATGTTCATGTATCTCTTTCATCTTTAATCAATGACAGCCAGCTCTGATTTGTTTATGTGATGACGGGCTATATTGCGTGTCAAAAATATTTAGTTCAGTTATGTGCGTATGAAGTTGCATCCTTAGTAACATATTTTTCTTGTCTGTTTTAAATAGAAAGTTAATGAATGGAATTTTCGAAACTGTAAGATTTTTATTCTTCCCCACACTAGTATTTTGCTTTGCTTGATATGGGAGATAAGAATGAGGATTTATTGACAAGCTGTGAACTTGTGCAGATGAGTGATATATAGATATGCAATAAGCATTTACAGATTTCCTAGGTAAAATGTCATTATTATTTCTTAAGGGAAAACTAATCACTAAAATCTCATCAGTTACAAAGAGATATCTGATTGATGATTGATGATTGCAATGTCCAGTGCTTGATCAATTCATGGTCATTGGTTATACATTCGTGCACAATTGCTTTCTAATTTGCCAAGAAATCTGTCTTGCAGCAAGACATTGAGGGCATTTCTATCCGGAGAAATTCAAGTGCTAGTTTCCTCTGATGCGATGACTCGTGGAATGGATGTTGAAGGGGTGAAAAATGTAATTAATTATGATATGCCCGCATATATCAAAACATACATTCACTGGGCTAGTTGAACTGCGAGAGCTAGTCAAACTGGGCGTTGCTTCACATTGTTGCTCAAAGATGAGGTATTTCTTTTTCTTTCCTGCTTGTGTTCTGGTTCTTCAGTTGCTTCTACTTTCCCATCCTTTTCGTCTTTTCTTTGTGTTTTCCTTTATTTACATGTTTTGTCACCGTGCATTCTGAAGCAATATTGAATATCATTTGCTTGTTTCTCTAATTAACATAAATCAAATAAATATATGCTGTTGATGCCGACCTACGAGGTCGCTGAGTTCGGACTGTTTTCTCCACCCTTACGAGGGGATAATGCGAGCTCGGTAAACATGACGTCAGCTCGGTCTAATATATAACTTACTCAACAAGCTATTGTATCCCTTCGAGGCACAGCAGCAATTAATGATTGCAGATCACTGACAAGATCTCCAAGTCTCCAATCAAAGGAATACACGTGGAAAGGTTCTGTGTCAGCGCCACCTCTAGTCCTCCAATCAAAAACCTTAGCTTGCCTAGCCAAATAATGCATTTACTGTTGGGACCCACAATCCTATCACCTCACGATCAACAGTGNAAGTCTCCAATCAAAGGAATACACGTGGAAAGGTTCTGTGTCAGCGCCACCTCTAGTCCTCCAATCAAAAACCTTAGCTTGCCTAGCCAAATAATGCATTTACTGTTGGGACCCACAATCCTATCACCTCACGATCAACAGTGCAGTACTAAGCTCGGGCTCCAATCCCATGGCGCCACCGCATGACCTAGTTCAGGTCGGCCAGACGGGTTGACAAGACAGGAGCACTAGGCCCCAATATACTTCCCCTATAAAAGGGCCCAGGATCCCAATAGTGGAGGATGATGAAAAATCTAAGGAAAAACACTAGAAAAACTCATTGTAACCCTTTGAATATTCCCTACAATTAAAAAGTAACGTTACCACTCAATGATTATGGAAATCTCTTTTGTTTATTCCCTTTAGACAACCATTTCGTATCTTAAGTTGGCTTTAATCTTGTTCATGCAATTTTGAACGTCAACATATGCAAACAAAGATGGTTCTGAAACTTGGTAATTTTTTCCTCATATATTGCTCGTAACACTTGGAATTCACGTGCCTGAATTCATTTCAGGTTAAGCGATTCAAAAAGTTTTTTCAGAAGGCTGATAATAACTCGTGTGCTGTTTATTCTATCATGTCTGAGTCAATAGAGTCGCTTCCTTCTCTGTACACTACTGGTAATTCGTGCATTATTTTTTCTACGGACTTTTGGAAGTTATATATCATTTAACTCATCCTGTTGGTAGTTCAAGTATTTTAAACTCGAAGTATTCCAGAAAATATTACTTTTTCCATGCAAAAGAAAAGTGAATTGCGCATACATATTGATACTATTCATGTGATGCATTTTCTCTTATTTTCTGATTTCTATATCATTCTTTTTGAACCAGCTTTGGAGAAATTGAAAGAGAGTATTGAATTAGAAAAGCATAGAAAATGCAAGGTTAGCACGAAACGTTCTACTGTGATAAAAAAGAAGGAAATATCTGCTTGAAGGAACAAGTGTCATTTTCATGGAATGATGTCTTGGAACCAAATCTCTCCATCTGTTGAACAATCATCCACAATCCACCCCTCCAGTCGGACTCCAATTTCTTCAGCGCCCTACTCCACGTTGATCTAACCCTCGAAACAATATATGAACAAATGGCAGATCACGAGCCACTGAAATAATCCAGTGTTGATGAAGAAAAAATTGCACCAGAGTACCTTCGGACAACTTACTGCAGTGTTTTCATGTCTTAGCGCCACTCATTTTTGGTGAATAAACAGTGGAGATACACCGATGTTTTTAACCGTGATATGTATTGGGTTGTCTTCTGTAAATTAAGTTTTGCTAATTAACGAGTAATCCCTGATGTACAAGCTGTTACAGGCTTTTCGTTGCACGATGACTTGATTCATCCTTATTTCGTTTGTTCTTAGAATTTCAAAGTTCATCCATTCTGTAATAGCTCAAGATTTTTAAACGAAGATGTTCAACATGCTATTGGAGCAGGTAAGTATTCAAAAAAAAAAAAAAAAAGAAGTCATTGTGGCCCGTATGTCTAGTAGCTCTATCTACATATTGAAGGACAATTTCTTCTAGAAAGGGCTCCATATACTTGAGAATTCTTGTACCTTGACTAGTCCAAAAATGTTGTATTCAAATGGAACGTCCATGAATTTGAGTATTTGACTACTATGGTGTCTTGCTCTGCGGGGAATTGTGGAGGAAGAGACCATCTAGAAACAACAGACACTTTCTTGATTTATCCGAAGATTTTTCCCAATCGTAGGTTCCAAAACAAGTTAATTTAAACTACATTTTCCTGAATTCTTCTCCATCCCATCAGTTTCTCTTAGCTTCATCAAGAAATCTCTCTCAAAGGCCTCTCAAGGAAGGAAAAATAGACCCAAGAAAAAGCAGCTTTTTTTTCATAGCTGATTATGGGAAAACCAGTAAGGTACATGCACCATTGGGTTGAGGTTGCACCTTCTCCAATGATTTCTCCTAAAAAGGCTTCTAATGCACCAAAGCTCGAGACGATTGCAGAGGAAGTATCGGAAAGAATCGATGTCATGAGAAAGACGGTGATTAACTTGTTCTGGTTTTGCTTTCTTTCACATGTTATATATTAAATTTTCATTATTTGACATGAAAAGGCAAGTCCTTCACGTCGATGGTTTGTACATTATAATGCACAATATTACTTCTCAACAAATGCTTTCCAAGAAAAATTTGCTTCGATCAAGGACAATGTGGGAGGAATTGAGATTGTGAAAAGGCCATTTGCGCTTGTCTCCGACTCCTACAATCTTTCACAAGAGGTGAGTGAGAAGTGGATATCATAAAGAAAGAGGTTATTAGAACGAAGGTACAAGAGAAGTCATTCTTTTGGTATATGTTAAGCGTTTGACAAAGTTGATTTGGCTAGAGTTTAGATTATTCATGTTCTATGTAAATTCAAATAGTATCTTTGATTTCGATCGTGTATCAATTGTGTTGCTTCCTTGTGATGTGCATACGAGTTTGTGAAGCTAATTTATCAATATTTCTTAATATCATTAGAATAGAACTCAATGTTGTTATTCGGAGTCCTTGAGCATAATCTCTTTAATTCATTGTCCAATGTCTTTTACAAGTTTTCGTCATAAAGGGATCGAAGAGAACATGTCATTAAATTAAACTCAAATTAATTTATACTTGGATTACCAAATTTGGAATTGTTCTCCAGTCCACGGTGGGCAGAATAAGACTACCCACCTGTTGATGTGACAAGAGAACCCAACGTTGGGTTATTTCCAAATGTGAGAACCCAACGTTGGGTTCTCTCCAAGTGGACATAATAAGACTTTCCACCGTGTGCAGGAGAACACAATTACCAAATTTACCAAAAATTTGTTTTATGCAACATTTGCAAGTGTTCACATGTAAACTTTCATTCCCAAGACTCAACCAGGATATAAAACCTAGAAATGTAAGAGTTTGAAGCTGGTGCGCGCTCTCTCTCTCTCTTCCCAACCAACTCTTGTCGATTCCAAAGTAAAGTGAGCAAGAAAAAGTAAAAGAAATGAACAAGATATTTGACAAATCAGCTTTTGGGTTTTTAAATAAAGTAATCGGTTAATTTTAAAACATGACAGACATGGATGGCGCGACAACTATCTCGTTGAGTCATGAAATCGAACGAGAAATGTTTAGGGACAGGTAGATATTGAAGGGAAAAAAAGAAGAAGTTCAAGGCCTTATTCTTCTATATGATCAATAATTTAGAAGCGTTGATCCTGGATATTCAAAGACATAATTTTTTTCAATCAAGTTTCTGCATTTTATATTAGCTAAAAGAATATATACACAGCGTTTTCACCTCTTCAATCAATACTGTCGCAGAAAAAAAAAATCCATATTCGCTGTTCTCAAATTGAAGTATTTCCATTATTGTTATTAAACCCAAACCACCCTCTAATGGCTGAAATTCGAATCCGACACCCCTTTTCTCTTCCGCCGCCGCCGCTTCCTCCTCTTCCACTACCGTCGATATCACCCGGCGATCCCCCACAGCCGCCTTCTACCCCGCTAACTCCTTTCGATCCCAGCCGAAGTAAGTCTCTCTCTTAAAGTTTTATAAATTTTCCATTAGCATTTTTTTTTCCTTGATGATTACAGACCTATCTCTGATTTTAATTTACTCTTTCATGTGTTTACTAGTTTCTTTTTATTAATTTTAAAAGTCTTCTAGGTTGTTAAATCGTAAATTGTACTTATTTGATTAGTGTATGTGATGTGCATGGTTTAGCATTTTTTATTTTGATTCAAGGATTTGTGTAGTAGAACTTTTCTGAACACGATTTCCAAATACATGAAATTGAGGAAGAATTAGATTTTTATTCCGTCCTCTGTGTAGTCGAGGGGTAATCGACCCAAAAGTATGTAGATTATTCAAAAGCTTATATAGGTGAAAATAATTGAGTCTCTAAATTCTTTGAGAATGATATGCTGAACGCTGATCTAAGGGAAATAAATGAATTCAATACAGAGAATTCTGTAGGGATCAGAATTGATATTCAAATTTTGTTGTGTAAATTAATATTCGGATATGGTTCTTTAAATTTTTTGTAGTGTGAGTCTTTCGACAAGCTTTAGGCTTTGAAGTGAGGTGTAGTTTATAAATGACAATAGAATATGCTTCTTATGGAAATCATGCATGTTAGCATCTCACACGGGAATATTTGTTTTTCTGGTTCTTGTAAGTGATTGGTATTATCCGGAGGAAGGTGTTGATTAAACACTTGGCAGCAGTATACCATGCAGATTGCCTCACATACTGCCAGGAACTTTTGGAACTTCAAAGCAAACTTGAAGATGTAAGGAATATCACACCAATTTTGTCGTGCCCTTTTTCTTTTTTAATTGGGATTCTGCCTTTTGAAGTATGAAGTATCCTAGAGTTTGTTTTTCCTTTTCTGAACCACTAGAATTTGTCTGGTAATAAAATATTGATGGATGCTTTATATAATCATCTTCTTCCTCTCTCTCTCTTTTTTTTTTTTTTTTGATGGAATTTGATGGATCACCTAAAGAATTATGAATTATTAGGAAGTACATGATAAAGCTAGATAAGAGGAAAATTTTGAAGGGATGGGTCCCTTGATAGTAGCTCACTCGAATAAATTGGATAATAATTACAATTTTTAGACCATCAAGGGTAACAGGATTTTTAGTTATAGAAAGACTCGACAGAACGTGTGCCCAATTCATGTTGACTGCAAAATCTTTGCTAGTTAGGTCCTAGATAATTAGTAGTGCTTAAAGTGTGGTGCTGGAAAGTGTAGTGGATTTTATCTTTGGCATGCTGCCCTCCTCAATTCCCAAAAAATAACATAAAAAGGAACCAGCTAGTTCATATTAACAATTTTAGGCACATTGTCACTCCATTTTTTAACTCATTACACATCACACCTCCAAATCTTATGCATTTTGACGCTGCGATCACACTCGAAAAATCCCGTGGAAGCAACAAAATCACAATTACCCCCAAGTAATAGTACTTTACCCTGCAATTATCTTTACCATCAAAAAAGTGATGCCATATACGTGCCAGTGCTATTAAAATGCCAATCCTGTCACTTCTCTTCCTTTACCCCAAGTGTTTAACTGCTAACTAAATTTTGGTGCGAAAAGGACCAATAATCATGTGGTGCTATAAATTGGCAGCCAGTGTGAAGCTACCATAAATGGCGCGTGTCATGCATGTGGTTACTCTTTCCTTTGTCAAATGGGAAGGAAAAATGGTTGGTGAAAATTGCTACTTTCTTAAACTATTTTTGGATGTTCGGTGGTATTTTGTTGTTTCCAGTGGGTAAGTCCCAAAATACAGAATTATGTTGTTGATGTGTCAAAAGCTCATGTGAAGCTGCCAAGAAATAATACGATGGTCAGGTTGTGGCGAAGTTGTAGAAATGAGTTGGCTACTTGCTCTTTATGCGTTTCTCGGTGTGTTTGTGGATGGGTTTGGGATTGGGTTTGTGTTTGGGTTGGGGTGTGTGGGCTGCCAAAATTGTTTCCGCCAGGGGTTGGGATAGAGTGGCTAAAGTCTGGATGTAAAAGATAATTCCATTCGAAGTAACAGCCATTGTATGAGATAACTATATCGTCTGCCTCTATTGGAAATACACTCAAATTGAAGTGCTGACATATCTAATGCTAGCCATTTGATTAAAAAAGTTTGACCGTCTCTCAGTTCGTAAGTGTTTTGGCTAATCAATTCTAGTAACCTTTTGTGATTACTCCCTGTATGGTGAATCAACTATTGTTGGTCCCTTGTAAATTTGATCCTTGAAGTGCACAGATTCCTAAGTGAAGATTTAGTCCACTATCAAGTTTTCACGACTACTAGATATTTTACCCATGTTGGTTTTGATTGAATAAAAACTAAAAATTTCATAGACATAACATGGTTAAATATTTTACATAATAAGGGTTGCTGTTTGTGTAGGCCACTATTGTGAATTTGGCCTTGTTATATATAGATTTAGTTACGTAATAGAACTACTTAGTAAGTTACACTTACATCTAGTGCTACTTAAATATGCAATGCAACAGTCTCAATATTGTGCATCTCAGAGCATCCTTCTCTCTCTTTTTTTATTTTTATTTTTGCTTTTCCTTTCGCACAAATTTTAAGTATTCAATTTTGCTTCAGTGTGAAATTTTCTTATTATAGTATTCATTTGTGTTTTTGAGTGGAATTTTCTCTATAGGCAATGACAACCCATTAGCAGTCTACCTTTATATCTAGGATCAAAGTATCCTTGTGTGCTGTGATCTTCGATTTCTATCTTGATGTTATATTTATTGATAGTCGATCCTTTTCAAAAATTGTGCAGCCATTTAGAGACAAAAAAACTCAGCATTCAAGGAAAGAAACGACGAAACACCCTAAACGCCTGAAAAAGTTCCTCTAGGGATTAATGTCAATGTCAGGTTCAAATCCTAACCTGTTCTTCTATTTATGTCGTGTGTCTCCATATTCTTGGTTTTGTTCCAGAAGATTATTTTCAGGTCAACATTCTTTCAATTTTCTAAAATTCAATCTGTGTCTGATTGTTTATGCATCCGAGGTTATAATTCCTAACTCTGCTTTATACTTTGGTCTGTAGCATGGTGTTGATTTTTGACATCTTACACGAGTTCGTTTTGCAAGTTGTAGAACAAATGGTGCTGTTTGTACCCAATACAAAGTCTATTTTTCAACCAATGTATACAGGTGGGTGGCATTTTCATTTTGATGTAGTTAGTTAAGCATTCCTACTTCATGACGCGAGCAGTCAAAATGACTGTTGCGCGCTAGTGTTGTTCAGAATACTTAAAAAGAGTTTTAAAGATGCTGGAAGAGCATAAACGAGCACTTGACCTAGTGTTCAGTAGTTGTATTGCGTAGACCAAATGAGGTTTTTTGTCGACTTAAATGGTTGTGTATATTCGGGGCTTAATTGTCTCCTTTTCTTTGTTATTTGCAGTTAAATTTAGATGTCCTTTTCAAATTCTTTTGTCCCTTAATGAGTTGTTATGATACTTGGGGAAATTCGTAGGTGATGGCTTGTGTTGTGCCGTCTAGATATTAAGTTTGAAAGTGATTACTCGTATTTATACACATCATTATTTTGTATCCGAATTTGATCATTGTAGGAATAAATAATTCGTGGCGAAAAGGTGAGTAATGGGATAGAAAATTGTACATATTTATTCAAGTGAGCTACTAAATGCAGACTTATTCCAAGTTCTGTTAGGATATATTTGGTATATTAAGATAAGAGAAACAGATGCTATAGCTTGAGTAGAATATCAGAAAAGGTGAACTATGAGAGAGAGATTTGATAAAAGAAAAGAAGAAAAAATACATGGGTCGTAACATTTCTCAAAAAAAAAAAAAAAATTTGAAATCTTTTTGTAGCAAAACATTTCCCAGGATGATTTGTGCAGAATAGCATGTGTATTAAAAGGCAAAGGCCAAAGGGGATCCCCATTATTGGTACGTTATCTAAGGAACACCAAATGCTTTATTGTTGATCGTTGGATTGTGAATCAGTGATTGTATTCTTACAAGAATAATCTGGATTTTTGGATTCATTTTATTTTATTTTTTGGTGGTGGGGGTGATATGTTAGATATGAACCAAATCTAAGTATAATGGAATCTTAAAATTAACCATATTTTATTATTAAGAAAAAAAACCCGACTTTTGTATAAGAATAGTTAGGTATTTTAGATTCAGATATCGCGGTGCACGGGTGATGTTCGAATGAGAATGTCATTTTGTAGTAATTAATGATGACAATGTTACCTTAGCGTAAATATTAAAATTCCGCCTTCGTCAATTAGTCCAACAAGTGAGAGTATTCGCGCAAACTTATTTTCATGTACAGAGAAACATGTAATTCCTCCTCCTTTTCCCTTATGTCGTTGCAAATATAAGGGCATATTCTCTAGACCGTTTTCTGTTTTTGATTTTTCAAAACAGTGAAAACACTTTCTCTTTCCTATTTTTGAACACGCTTTTTTGAAAACAAATTAAAAATTTATAAAGAAAACTCAAAACGACAAATTTGTCATTTTGAGTGTTTTCAATTATAATCAAACCAAAATTTTTAAAATGCGTTTTGGGTGTTTTGAAAACAAATTTTCAAAATGTCAAAAAGAACACGTTATCAACAATCTTAAAATGGACAATCAAAACTTAAAACACAAAATTGAAACACAAATAGAACAACCTTGCTTTCGTTTTCATACGGTGTTATTAACAGTGTAATTTAAACATTTAATCCCTAACATACACATTGTTATGTGCACTGTTGTACAATGTAAGTAGACATGCAATCTATTTAGGTCTCGTATAAGATTTTTTCTCATTGCAAGAAGGTATCTTTATTCACGCCGACTTTTCTGATTATTTGTATGTTCCCTTCCAAGGGCGGAGTTAAAAGAAAACATTTGAGGGGCCAAATAAAAAAAATTAAATAAATAAAATAAAATAAAATTAATTGCGAGAGCAAAATTTGAAAATTACATTATTTTTTTTTTTTTTTGGAAAAACTCAAACAAAAAATCTTGGAATTTAGTGTGAGGGCAGCTGACCCCGCCCTAAATCCGTCCATGTTCTCTTCATAGCAATAATAATATTTCAAATCTGTAAGTCATTACTAAAAATCAGATTTTAACACACGGATAACATTCGTTGGTAATCAGAAATGGGTTATCCTTTAATAAAAGAAATCCATCAACTACGGTAATCAACAAAGGAGTTTTCGTTTGGAAATAATTTAGGAAAAAAATGAAAAATGAAAATTGCAAAGGAGGGAGGAAGAAAAGAAAAACACTCGAGGAAAATATTCGAGATCTTTTTTTTTTTTTTTTTTTGGTTCGTTGATCCACAAAACAAGTTTCAAATTCGAAGTGAAGTGAAGTCTTATATTATAACATGGTAGAATTATTTCTTACATAAATAATTAATTAGTTGAATATAAACAAATCCTTGTGTCCAATGATGATCTAAAATCTTTGAAAAATAAAACAAGAATCAATTATCAATCCTCTAATTACGTGGCATTAAAAGGATTTATAATGAATTAATGGTAAATTATTGTTTTATTCATATAGACATCGAAAATGATAAATATTTTTTTTATAATAGTAAAATTAAGTCTTAAATATAAAGATTGTTGGAGTACTTCAAAATGTTAACTCTTTAAATTTATAAATGTTTTTCAAATGATAGAATATGCTATTTAAAAATAGAGAGTAGATACTATTACAATGTAATTTTTTTTAAAAAATAAAACACGTCGTGAATTAAATACTTTAAACATAGCTTCCTCGTCAAATTGTAGGTCGGGTTGAATAATTAATTATTATACTATTTTTAGGAAAAATATAATTTGCTTCCTTTACAGGGATTTAGAGGCGGTGGACCATTCTTATCGAATTAATAGTGCACAAGTCTTAGTCAAACAATCAATTCAATCACATCTTTCACAGGTCCTACATCTTTTCAACCACACATTTCAAAAACTTCTATCACAATCTTTCTAAAAATCCGATTTTAATCCACATCAAACACTCTCTAAACAATTAATTGAATTTCATTGAGGCTTTTTGCCAGATTTTGAATCCTTTTTTTTTTTTTTTTAGATAATCTATATAATTACATTTTTTCCTAAAAGTTTTTAATTATATATACACTTTATTTTTAATAATTTGAAAAAATTTTACCTGAGGCAAAAATGAGGATTATTCAAGGAATGTTCGAAAGATAGTTGAGGTGTTATTCTATCTTGGATATAAAAAAGGACACGAAACTTTTGCATAAAATGTCCACGCTAAAGAAGAGAAGAGATGCTCGCTCATCATGTATGTTTGCCATCTGAACAATGTATTTAATTTTTACAATGTAATTAATTACTATCCTTTAAGGAAAAATCTATTTGTACAAAAAAAATTATCAAATTTTTCACCGAATTGAGAAGTGGTGACCGCCTATCGGGGGGGGGGGGGGGCGGGGGGGGGGGG
>CAIGRO010041481.1:12311-34261 GCA_903798355.1 Fraxinus baroniana | reverse complement strand
AATGAGATTTTGATAAAAATGTATTTTAAAGTAGTAATTATTTTATTGAAAAATGTGTGATTGAAAAGAAGAAAGAGAAAAATGTATTAAAATTAAAATGAAATCCAAACAAGGATTTAGATTAAATGATTCAACATGATATTGAATAGGCAAAATGTCACGTGACAAGTTTTGATGAGAAATGATATTCACCTATACCAACATGGCCAATTAAATTAAATACAAGCTGCAGACGTCTAAGAGTGAATTTGTGAAAATAATGAATGGATTAACTTGTAAGAATGAAGAATTGATGTTATCTTTTGTGGTCTTTGTTAGCAATTGTTTACCTGCCATTTGACAAAGAGACAACATAACAATTGATTAAGGAATTATTCTAATCAAACACGTAATAATCCGCATTAGGTAGCTGCATGTTAATCAGAGGTTAGTTTTGCGTGATTTCAAGTCTAAAGTCACTATTAATGTATAATTTGCTAAAAATTTCTAAATGCTCAATGCAAATACAATCATTTTGACGATTAAACTATTAGTAGTACGTCATAGTTGATTAAAGAGAATAATTTAAAAAATTTAAATTTTATTTTTCCTTTAATTATACAGTATCATAACACCTTTAATGAGATCACCACGTCGACAGAATCAGAAGCGTCCCTTCTTTATTTCTTTTAAAGAGAGGATGGATAATTAACATTTCATTTGACGATCAGAGGCGAATTGGAAGCTAAGTGGTGAGATTCTAGAGATTTCTCATGAAAAAAAAAGTAAATGTCTCATACGTTAATCATAATATGTAGAAGTGTTTTTTTTTTTAATCTTTAGTTATATAGTATGTATACATACCTTTGACGAGATCATCACACATAAAAGATTATCACGGAATATGCCCCCCGGGGCACATCCCAACTGGCAAAGGACGACGTTCTTATAATTGCTGGCAGTCAGAGGTCGCGAGTTCGATTCGTGAGGCTCTTAGAAGGCAAGGTGTAACATGTGTTGGCAACACTTTGATAAATCAGTGGGGGCATCCCAACTGACAAAGGACGATGTTCTTATAATTACTAGCAGTCGAGGTCGCGAGTTCGATTCGTGAGGATCTTGTAAGGCAAGGTGTAACATGTGTTGGCAACACTTTGACAAATCAGTGGGGGACTCTTGGACCCTATCCAATTTGGGGCACATCCCGTAGTTTACCTAGTCTACATCTTGAGGGGCCAATGGGTATACCTCAGGATTAGTTGCCGAATGTGGACACCTGGGTATAAAAAAAAAAAAAAAGATTATCGTGGATGAAGCGTCCCTTCTTTATTTCTTTTAAAGAGAGGATGGATAATTAACATTTCATTTGACGATCAGAGGCGAATTGGAAGCTAAGTGGTGAGATTCTAGAGATTTCTCATGAAAAAAAAGTAAATGTCTCATACGTTAATCATAATATGTAGAAGTGTTTTTTTTTTTTAATCTTTAGTTATATAGTATGTATACATACCTTTGACGAGATCATCACACATCAAAGATTATCACGGAATATGCCTCCCGGGGCACATCCCAACTGGCAAAGGACGATGTTCTTATAATTGCTGGCAGTCAGAGGTCGCGAGTTCGATTCGTGAGGCTCTTAGAAGGTAAGGTGTAACATGTCTTGGCAACACTTTGATAAATCAGTGGGGGCATCCCAACTGGCAAAGGACGATGTTCTTATAATTACTGGCAGTCAGAGGTCGCGAGTTCGATTCGTGAGGATCTTGGTAGGCAAGGTGTAACATGTGTTGGCAACACTTTGACAAATCAGTGGGAGACTCTTGGACCCTATCCAATTTGGGGCACATCCCGTAGTTTACCTAGTCTACGTCTTGAGGGGTCAATGGGTATACCCCAGGATTAGTTGCCGAATGTGGACACTTGGGTATAAAAAAAAAAAAAGATTATCGTGGAATACTTTATTTCTTGTTACGTATTTTAAATTCAAAATCAAAAGTGGAAAGTCCCCAAAAATATGTTCCAACATGCAATATAATACAAACAGTGGAATACAGACATGCCTGAACTAATCATGATTACTTTCATCATTAGTGCTCCGTGATGACGCATTTATAAAGTTAACCGTAAAGTTGAGTCACCAATAGTAGGATTTTGATAAGTCGAAAATTACTCCTCGCAATAAAGAAGATAACATTTTTTGAAAGAATTTTATACGAGTAAGAAGATTTTAAAGAAAATGGTCTAACGTTGAGAAAATTATTTCACAAAAAATAAAAATAAAAATAGAAAATTTATGGACGAGCCCTTACGATTATATGAATAATCATCTGTGATTAGCAATAATGAAGGCAACAAATGGATCACTATCACTTCGCATACAAATTTATGGACTTTTTAATATTTTCTCGACAAATTAATTTCTTACTTTTAATTTTTGGTAGGAATAAATTCATTTTTGGGTTCGTTAAGACATGGACACACATGAATAAAATTGATTGTGACAGTGACGCCCGCTCTTACCGGCCCGTCGGACCCAAGCAACCCGTTCCTTTCACTGACCCGACTGCCCAACTGTCAGATCCAGACCCGCTGTCCTCCCACCCAACAACTTCTCCACTCACTCTCTCACACACACTTTTGCTTCCATACTCTATATACACGCAGAAGTAGCAGCATTAGTTTCGTCGCTTCCACATTTGATCCGTATTTGCTCGAAGTCTCGGCATCTTCTCTGCTTTCTTGCTTTCCGCTAGCTAAGTCGGTAGGTGAATGCGATCATCATTTATATTATAATGTCTTGAAGTTGATCATGTTTGATTTCAGTTATTAATTATAGCTGTTCATTGTGTTTTTGGAGATTAAGTATTGTTTTAATTCGATATTGTTTATGCTGCTGCTTATTTCATTTTAAGACGAAAATGCTTCAATGCTGCAAAATAAGTTTTTGTACTGTGAACAATCCATCTCTAGGTTTAATTAATATTGGGAAAATATTTTTCACAGCAACAAGACAAACTTTTTCCCAATAATTTAGGATTGCCTGTATAGATTATTTTCTGCTCCATTGAATTCAAATATTTTACTACTATGTTACATGTGTTAATTTTTGTCCACCACTTTGTCTTCTAACCTGTTTCCATCGGTTATGCTAATCAATCCTGTCTTTAACCTTTATGTAAATAAATATATTTTGATATTTACACCAAAAAGGACACAAAGGTGGTCATATATAAGTGCATCTATGTTAATACTGTTGAGACATATGAGGTTTCTATGTTCATAGTTCGGAAAGAAGACTTAATGGTGAAAAACTTATAAGCGATTATTGTGTAGAGATGGATAATTTTAGAAAGCTTTACCACCAAACTGAAGACTTCAACACTTATTCCTGAAATATTTTTCGTCAGAGCATACATGTGAGATATTGTCACACTTTTCTATGAGTGCAATACATTTACCAGTTGTGTGTATTTGGATACATGACTGTATGCGTATCATCTTGTCTTAAAAGAATCCATCTAAACGAAATGTTATCACCTTCAATCAGTCATCTTCCTCATCATATGTCCTTTTTGAAGCTGATTTACAAACAATGTGAGACATAAAAAAATTTCATCTGTAAATTTCCATCACTATATTAAAACATGCCAGGGTTTTGACTTCTCTTTCACGAGCTTTCCTACTCTAGTAAATGTATATGGGATAGACCAGTGACTAGTTTTTTTAGTATGAGCTTCTAGTGTGACCTAATTGCTAAAGTCTGTACAATTTTTGACAGAAAGCCTGCATTTCGTAAATCTTTTTGGGCAGAGAGATTCTAAAGACCATCATGGATCAGAACTCATGGCTTTGGAAGAAAAAATCCACAGAGAAGACCTTGGTATCTGACAAACAAAAAAGTAGAAATGATGAGGAGGTAACTGAAGTATGGCTTGTTGATCCTATACCTTTGTTGATTTCACTTGATGTACAGTTGTTTAAATATGCTTCTACATGAAAGTAGGTTCAGCGAATTTACATTTTCTTTCGTTCTGGTTTTGTTAAACATGTGAAGTGACACGAATAATATGAAGGTGTTACCAAAAGTTGTTTTTCTTTCATGTTGAGGACATTGGATCAAAAAAAATTCATAGAACTATTGCCTGTGATTGGTGGCAAAATTTAAGGCAACTTAGCTTAGGAAATACTGGTAATGAAAGTTGAGCCTGTCACCTCTCTATCTTACAGCTTAGGTATGTTGGGATAATAAAGAATTACACTCTTACAAATCGCGAGTGAGGCTCAGCCAAATTCCAGGAAATTTTACTGCCAAAATCATTTAATCAATGTATGGAAGTTTTAATTGTTTAATGGTTGGTTGCCAAAGACTATTAGGAATAGTGTCACTGAAAGAACACAACAATCCATTTAGGATGAAGTTCTCTATGAGAAGCTACATCTTTTGTAGCATTTTTCTGTCAACAGAGCACAAAAACAATGGCTGAGCTACTCTCAAGTCTCAACCATAAAGATCCCTATCACGCTTGTGCCCCTGTTCTTTTTGGATATTTTGGGGTGCTATCTGAATGTAAGCCCAACGAATTGTGGAGTCTTGCTTTCAGGTCACGTTACCACTAAGTTTCCTATATAAAACATTCTTCCTGAACCAACCCAATCAAATTTGATAAAATACGCAGCATTTCAAGGATTGATAGTCACCTTTCATAGAAAGCAAGATCAATCTGGCTCTGGCTACTTGTTGAATTTTCCATCGCAACCATGCTAATAACTACATCATACAATTTCTTTGGTTTTTTTCCAGATACATTTTCCAGATGTAGTAATACAGCCTAACATAACTGGATGCAAAATCTGAATGTGTTAGTAAAACTAGTGAAAATAGCACCCACTTTTGTATGAACACTGATAAAATTGAAATGAATTAGATTTCTTTATATAATATTTTGTCCAAGAATCACTCTCTTTGCTCAAGCATTGCTAACGTATTGTCTCTGTGGATACAGACACTGCTAATTAATGTTTCTTCTGGTACAGACTCTTCTGACTGAGAAAGCAGATCTAGAAAAAGAGATTAGAATATTAAACGACAAGCTTTCTTCTGCCCTTGCTGAGTGTAATGCCAAGGATGAATTTGCGAAGAAGAAAATTGGACAGGAAGCTATTACAGGTGATATGCTGTTCAACAATATTGTAACTAAAGCTTTTGTACTGTATACATTCATTACATAGAAGGATTTCTCAAAATTTTCCTATAGTCTTGTTCAAAATTTGATCTCTCTCTGATACATTTATATTAATAGGCTGGGACAAAGCAGAGACAGAAGCAATATTTTTGAAACAAGAACTCGATAAAGTTTTACAGCAGAAGGCAGCCGCTGAAGAGAGATTGAGTCACTTGGATGCTGCACTGAAGGAGTGTATGCAGCAACTGCGTTTTGTTCGAGAAGAGCAGGAGAGTAGAATTCATGATGCTGTGGTTGAGGCATCAGAAGAATTTGAGAAAACAAGAATCGCGTTAGATGAAAAGTTAGAGGAGGCAGGTGTGAGGCTCGCCAAATTAGACGCTGAAAATACTCAGCTCAGTAGGGCTCTCCTGGGAAAAGACAAGGTGATTGAAGATCTGAACAAGTACAGGGCTCAGGTAGAGACCGATTTTAATGCCCTTATGTCGAGAGTAGAATCTACAGAAAAAGAAAAAGCTTCCCTGAAATATGAGGTTCGGGTTCTTGAAAAGGAGCTCGATATTCGGAATGAGGAAAGAGAATTTAATCATAGAACAGCTGATGTTGCACATAAGCAACACCTGGAAAGTGCGAAGAAAATTGCAAAATTGGAATCAGAATGTCAGAGGCTACGTCTCCTTGTCAGACAGCGGTTGCCTGGCC
Organism: Fraxinus baroniana; assembly: GCA_903798355.1. Classification (NCBI taxonomy): domain Eukaryota; kingdom Viridiplantae; phylum Streptophyta; class Magnoliopsida; order Lamiales; family Oleaceae; genus Fraxinus; species Fraxinus baroniana. Next base: position 28,394 of record CAIGRO010041481.1, on the reverse strand, counting down.
CTGCTGCTATGGCAAAAATGAAGAATGAAGTTGATATTCTTGGAAGGGATCGGCTTGAAACTCGGAGAAGAAAGTCAAATCCTTCTCTGGCTGGTTCTATGGACTTTTCTGTAGATACCACCCCTGAGACACCAAGCAGAAGGACCATGTCCCTGACTGAGCGGTTGCATGCAATTGAAGAAGAAAACAGGATTCTTAAAGAAGCCCTTAAGAAGAAATCAAATGAACTCCAATTTTTTGAAACCACACATGCACGCATGGCTTCCAGATTATCACAAGTAGGAGAACAACTTGAAGAATCGTCAAAGGGTCAAACAACTGCAGAACCAGGGAAGCATATGCATTTTGTGCAGGAACTCACTCAGGCATCAATTTCTGATTTGGACAGTGATGACAAAGCCAGCTGTGCTGAGTCTTGGGCTTCTGCTTTGATATCAGAGCTGGAGCATTTCAAAAATGAGAAGCACATGGGAACACCGTCTCGCAGAACTGTAGGAACTTTAGACACAAATCTCATGGATGACTTTGGTGAGATGGAAAAACTAGCAGTAGTTTCTGTGGATTATCCAGCTGGAGGTTCCCATCATTCCTCGGAGGAAAGTAATGTAATTAGTGGTCCTTCGGGGAGTCCATCTGATGGGAATTCTTCAACTGGACCTGGTAAGGTGGTTCCAGTTTATGATGGTAAGTCGGATCTTTTGGTCTCTAGCCAGAAAATGCAGTCTGATACAGTAGCAGGCCATAAAGTTCCTGGATGGGTTGGTGATGTGCTAAAACAGCTTTTGTTGAAAAGTCAGGAAACGCAGAGAAATCCTGATGAAGTACTGGAGGATGTCAAAATTGCTTTGGCACACACCAATGATTTAGACCTTACAACTCTTAATAACAAAGAAAGTACCCATCCTGATGTATTGTGTTCCCCTGAAGTTAGTGGATTCATTTCTCAGAAATTACTGAGTCAGACTTCAAGCATTGATGTGCCTGATAGCGGATCTGGAAATAATATATCACACACAAAGAAGGATGTCCAGAAATCCCACTCAGGTTTAAGAATATCATTATGTAATATCATCAAACTCGTTGAAAGAATAAATGTATCGACGTTGGCTAATTCCAAAGTGGGATCTTTTTCGGGGAAGGGTGATAAGCTTTTACCATATAAAGATTTAGAAACCCCATCAGGCTACATGGTCCGCGTGTTTCAGTGGAAAACATCTGAACTCTCTGCCATTTTACAGCAATTTGTTCAGACTTGCAATGATTTGTTGGATGGAAAAATGGACCTTGAACAGTTTGCTGAACAAGTAGCTTCCAACTTAGAATGGATCATGAACCACTGTTTTTCCCTTCAAGACGTCTCAAGCATGAAGGATGCAATCAGAAATCATTTTGATTGGTATGAATCACGAAGCGAGAGTGAAGTAGATAATGGATTGATCAATTGTTGTGCAGAATCAAGTAAAATGCTTCTCCAAAGAGAAGAGATGCCATACCTTTCCACAGTTTCTCCTCTGAGTGGTTGTAACAGTTCATGTCAAGTAGAAGGGCTTCATCTTAATCTAAAAGAAGAATGTAGAAGATTGACTGTTGAATTGGCGAACAGGGAATCTTCAATTGCGGATTTGGAAAGAAGGCTTCAATTAGAAAATGTAAAGAGTGAATCCTTCATGATTCAACTTCGAGAAACTAGATCAGAGATGGAAACTATGAAGGAATCAAAGGCCAAAACTGAAGATCAAGTTGAAAAACACAAGATGATGAAAGAAGACCTGGAGTCCCAGCTAGAGGAAGCCAATCTTGAATTGAACAAAGCTTGCCAAAATATTTCATTTCTAGAAAATGAGCTAGAAAAGAAAAATAACTCTTGTAAAAGACTTGAAGCGACGTGCCATGAATTGCAGATCCAACTAAAAAGGTACAGTTCACGTTTTTTTTTTGTTTTTTCTATACATTTGCGAACACATATTTTGGAATATCAGTTTTCTGAAATATATAATGTCAGCATGACAAGGAAGGAAGTTCCAGAAGATGGAAAGCAGAGGGAAAAGCAACTCCAAAATGTAAGCTTATATCAATTATTCAATTTATGTCTGGGGTGTTGATATTATGAGAAGGTAGTCTTTTTATCATGATAAACTGTTCATGATATTGCATGCCTTTGAATATTTTTTACTAGAAACTCAACTTTAGAAGAATTCTGTTAGTTTATTCAGTAGATAAAATATTTCCATAATCCATGTAGTGGAATCATATGAAAAGTTGAACAATAGTAGTAAAATTGCTTGAAAGGCGATAGATTTATGGATAGAAAGAAATGGGCCTCATATGCACACTCTTATCTAATATTCCCTCCAATGCTTCGGATCAGAATGAGAATTTCTAGACAATTTTCGGAGGTTCACCTGAGAAAATAAGCAGACATGAAAGATTCTAATAAGAAACGAACTTTCTATGGGAAATATTCTTACGATTGACCTCTTTGTTGATAGTGATTTATTAACGTTTAAGTTAAAAACAAATCATGTCTCGAAAGATTGTGGTTTTGCATATACACAATTTCATTCATGCTGATATTTGACCTTGTAGGATTGGGAGATTATGGCAGCTTCCAAGAAATTGGCAGAATGCGAGGAAACTATCCTAAACTTGGGTAAGCAACTGGAGGCACTAGCTTCCATTAAGGACCCTGCCCTTTCAGATAAGGTCAAGTCTACTCCAGCTGATACCAGCATGCCAACTCCTAAGAAGAGAATTAACCAGCGAGAGTCCCTACTAGATAAAATGCTGGCCGAGGATAATTCTCAAACTGGCGATGATAAGTTTCCCAAAATGAAAGAAGCTGTTCAGGATGTGACCAATTCTGTCGTTAGGACCGATGAAACAACAGGGTCTCAGGTGCAGCTTACTAATTCCCATGGAATTAATAATGAAAAAGAGAAAAGTTCCGTTGGCTCCTTGGCCATGGTCCCTTTGAACAAAAAACAAAGTGTAAGTTTGTTTAAGAAGCTATTCTGGAGAAAAAAGAAAGGTAACAGCAAGAAAACGCCCTTCTCATAAGCTGCAGGAAGCTCAAAATGAAGTTGACCGATAGAATTTAGCCACAATGATATAATTTAGTTGTGATGTATGTAGTTTTTTGATTTGTTGCTTGGGGTGGGAAATGATATTTTACTTATCTGCTATAAAGAGAGAGATAGAGAGGCTTGCATATTTTATTACACATCTTGTTGTATATCTAATTACAAGAAAGACAACATATAATCAATTGAGATGGATATGAAAATGAGAAATGAATAAATATATGAGATTGTGCATTTTTCATTTGAAGTTGCTGGTGAAACAGAAGGCAAGTCAATCTTTTTGTTGAACAGGCAAGTATTCTGATTTTGCCCATTTACAAGATGAACATGATGGCTTTTAGATGTTATTAAGGAATCTAGACATAATATGTGAAGGAACCTTATTTATCGTACTCGTGCAGCCATGAAAACAGCATTGCAGTATCTTGATTTATTTCGGAACAGGAAAAACATAATAATACTCAACATAGATTTAGAAGAGTGCCATCAACATGACCAAGTAAATCCAGGCCAAAGAGAAGATACGTGAATTGTTCTTTAAAGGAGAAGCAATTTAAAGGTACGAGTTTGAAAGACAGTTGAGTGGGCACATTTATTTAGACGAGAGGGGAAGAAGTAATATCTGTGTGGTTGTTGGGGGTGGTTGCACTGTTGGAGATGGTGCTGGTGGTGGTGTTACAGTCGTGCCGTCAGCCATGGTGATTCGAGAAATATGGAAATGCACTTGTGCAGCTAAGGAAACAGCATAACAGAATCTTAATTTTTGGTACAGACAATATGTATATATATAATTGAAAACAAACAACGTTAAAAAACCACACCAATTTATCCATGCTACTTTAAGGTAACAAATTGCATGAATTCCACATCATTCTCCATAGCACTCAATGTGTCGGGCGACTGGCAAATCACAATGTCTATACTCCCTTCCTCAAGCCCCGGAAATACGGTCAACTTCCCTTCAAATTTGTTTCCCAATCCACTTCTCACGGCCACCGGTTTGCCCCATCTAAAGTCATTTCCATACACGTTGAACCGGGGTGAGCTGCCAACAACATAAATGTTAGTGCAATCACCCTTCTTCAAAATCAGAGGGCTTTTTATCCATTCTACATAGAAATTCCTTGTTTCATCATGAGTTTGTTTAGCTATAATTTGGTTCAGTTTCTGGGCTGTCCAACCTATTCCATGGCTCACTAACTCTTCTGGCGTGCTCGTTAAGACGCCTCCATGAATAGCATTCCCAAAATAACCTTCCGGCAAAGGCGGACATAGCCGATTTCTTGCACCCACATGTACCATGAAAGTAATCTTTAGGTTTGCATCTTCAATTCGACGACAGCGTATCACAGATCGCCATACAAAAACCATAAGTGCTTGTAGAGAAGAAATACTAGATGTTTTTCCAATTTCATCATTGGCGTTGGATTTGAGTTTAGCAATGTTTTCTTTACTAAAACTAAATACTCTTTCTTTCACCAGAGGCCGGCTGAATTCATTAAAAAATTCTTTCTGGAGTGAAGGGATTTTAACAGGGAGGTTAAGATGATCAGGAGCAAACCCGCTACCAGGGTTCGAATCTCCAACACAATGTTTTCTTTACTAAAACTAAATACTCTTTCTTTCACCAGAGGCCGGCTGAATTCATTAAAAAATTCTTTCTGGAGTGAAGGGATTTTAACAGGGAGGTTAAGATGATCAGGAGCAAACCCGCGCACGAGACTCGGAAGTTTTGATGGATGATCAGATCCCCGTGAGATTTCACACCAAGAATTGAAGAAATGCCAAAAAGACGTCCCATCAGCTACACAATGATTCATGCTACAACCAATGAAATACCCATCTTCGAGCTCAGTTACCTGAACACAAAGCAAAGGGTTGGATATTCCTTCACAGTCACGAATCCCATTGAGTGGGAAAAAGGAGTAAACAATTTCAGGCACGTATTTTGGCTCCAGAATATCATTTACAGAAAGGCCATGTACAATAGCATGAGTAAATTGAGCTCCGACATTATTGCAATCAATGAAAAAGCACACCGTTTCGTCCTCAAATTTCTCCATTCCAAGGCGACCAGCAAGAGGGGGAAAGAAATCTAGTGTGCGAGAAAGTGAAGTTTTAAGGTGATGGAGCAAACCTTCCTCTCCTTCTTGTTGAGTTTTTGGTTTGTGGAAAAGAAGACCTTTTTGGTTGTAATCCACTAATAGAAGCCGTAGATCCCATGGAGATAACTCTATCCTAGTTAGTGAATTCTCGACACCTGCAGATCTTGAAGCCTGAACAATACATGTTGATATTTCTTCAAGTTTTGCCATATCCCCAGAATTATTTATCTACTGCTATGATTCTTCGTGTAGAAACACACGTACGTATAGAGAGAGATTGGTCAACTATTCAAGAAAGTTTTTTGGATACTTTATCAGAACCAGAATTAGACGTTAACGTGTCTGGTCCGGATTATAAGCAAAATAATGACCGTTGCTAACCCATTAGGAAAAGGCCAGAGGCTCAATGACCCATTGCCAACGGGGGGGCGCCAAGTCTGGTTGAACCATGCTAAGCGCCCAGGGTCAATGACCCATTAACTGACCATATTAAATGCTGCTAGACTACCTCTTCAGTAAGGATAATTATATTACCACAACAAAATTTATTTATTACACCACATTTTTATTATTTACTTAAATGGCTCTTTGTAAAATTACTTAATTAACCATACTTAAAATTTACTTTTTAACATTGAATAATTTTCACAGACACCACAATCCTTAAATTAACAAACGTCAATTATTTCCTTTGCAGCGATGCCAAACTGCTAATTCTTTAAATGAATATCTCTTTTACTTTTTTCTAAGAAAAAAAGAAATTCTGGAAAATTAGCACACAAGTGTAATATTAATATCTGTAGCCCTGAAATCAAGAAAACTAAATAACAACAACAATAATGCAAGTTTTTCACTTTTTTGTATGATTGATTCTTGGGTTTTAATGCAAAGAGGTCGGGAATTGCACTAAAAAGTTTGTCTAAGAGGGTTCGACGGGCATACGCCGGCCATCGGCTGTCTCGGAAGCCTTTGATTTCTGAAACTGGCTCAACTCTCCAATACTTGCTGAAACATTCATGGCAAGATGGCTATTGGCATCATATGCATTTCTTCCATTCAATGACCTAATAACTTGTTGATGATTACTAGGGAAGAACTGGTGGTGAAAAGGGTGGTCTTGGGATCCAACACCGCCACCAATCAAGTTGATTTCCAAGTTCTGCTGGTGGTGGTGAGTGGCGGCAGCAGCCGCTATGATGCTGTGGCCGGTTATACCTAGGTTCTAATACTTGGAGAGCTCGGGTTTGGCACAGTTGAGGTCCATTTGGAGCTGCCTGAGCTAGTGTTGGAGGAGGGAAATGACTCCAACGCAATCGTAAACCGGATCACAGAGGCGCATAAAGGCTTCATAAGCAAGAGAATTCACTATATCCTCGATCCTCCCGCTGGTAGGGGTGCAAATCATTGGGGAGTTTCGTGACATTGTTGGCTCCGAATACTTTGTTCAATTTGAATTATTTATTGATGAAATTTTGGTGTTCTATTTTTGCAAATATCAGTGGGACTTCATCTGAAATGAGGACTAAATTGAATTGTTTAGTGCACCACAATATTAAGAGTATAAAGGTAAATTTATTGTGGTGTATTTATTGAAAATATACTTTAATTGTGGTGTAATTATAATGTGGTATGGTAAGTAAATTTTGTGGTGGTAATATAATTACCCCTTCAGTAACAGCTGAATGAGTCAGAACTGGAAATTCCATTGTTATCCTTCTACTTATTTTCAGTATATTACCAGCCCACTTTCACTTGAGGGCAATTTCGGTACTCAGTCGTATTTGCTGCTAAAAACTTATCACGCGGGCCTGATTGATTTGAGATGAAAATTGATTTTCCTTTGCTAAAATCGCTCCCAGACATGTATGATTTGGGTGTTTTGTCAAAAAGATTGGTGCGTCGCCGGTGTTGGAATTAATTGATTTATTGGGTATCATTAAATGTATTTAATGAGTGGCCATTACAATTATTTTGGGTGGTACGAAAAAGTCTCCAATATAAGCCCATAAGTTGAGAAACCCATTTTAAGTATCTTATATATGATAAGGAATCTCACATCAAAAATTTACAAGAAATAAGTCTTGTTTATATAGTGGGATGTGTGTGTAAGTTATAGTTTAATAAGTGACCTACAACTTGGATACCTTTGGCTAGCAAACTAGCCACCACACCATTAGCGTTGGGACTTCATCTGAAATGAGGACTAAATTGAATTGTTTAGTGCACCACAATATTAAGAGTATAAAGGTAAATTTATTGTGGTGTATTTATTGAAAATATACTTTAATTGTGGTGTAATTATAATGTGATATGGTAAGTAAATTTTGTGGTGGTAATATAATTATCCTTCTTTTATTCATTTTAGGCAAGGCCATTTGAACAAAATGTTGGTGAGTTTTGGCCATTTCAACTCATTTCCCCAAAAATAATACCAATCAAAAACAATCTTATTCTAAAACAGAATCAAAATACGAAATTTCGTTAAAATCTCAGTGAAAAAACAGTGATTTCCCCCATTTGGAGTTTGTTCTCTAAGTGAAATCTCTCTCTCTCTCTCTCTCTCTCTCTCTCCCTATCCTCTTCTTGTTGTGCTTTCAAATCCTGTATTCTACTGCTTCAAAATAATGTCTTCAAATGCTGATCGTTTAGAAAACGGAGCTTCCAAAACCGAGCCCGAGCCCGAGCCCGAGCCAGCCCCACCCGCCACTGATCCAGATCACGATTCAAACGACATCGGAATCCAGCATACTGACATACAATCACCAGATGCAGAAGAAGATTCCAAAATCAACGACGTAGTTGAATCCGAAAAAGTACAATCAGTCCATGCGGAGGTATCAAATTCTGCGCCAGAAGAAATTTCGATCCAGCCAAGTGTAATGAATGAATCTGAGGAGAAGGAGGTAAAAGCGAATGATACGGGGAGTGAATCGAAACTGAAACGAGAGGAAGGGAATCGGACGTTTACCATGAGAGAAATGTTGAATGAATTGAAGAGCGGTGATGCCAATGAGGAGGTTGATACTCCTCAGAGGTCAGTTTCGTTCTGACGATCTAGAAAAAAAAATGATACTTATATTTTTTTTTTCCCCATTCAAGATGAGAAAATGATTAAATTCAATTTTAGGATTAGAGGAATATGTGGTAAATGAAATAAATTGGTCGGATCAGTTTGTGAATTGATTTCTTTTAAGAAAATTTAAATATAAAGTAAGAAGCTTGATTAATTGTGGTTACTCGGCTGAGTGATTTAGGCACTGTAAGTGTACAATTTAGTTCCTTATAACTGGTACTGTGAAATTCCATTCTTAGTGTGAGTATAGAGAAAGTGTTTTGCGAAGATTGATGGAAAATTTGTAGAAGAAGGCTTTAGTGGGAGACTTGTATGATCAAGGCTTGACGGAGTAAAGTACTTTGGCAGTTCTATTGCGTGCTGATTAAATTCGAAGTGTAAAAGACTGCCTTCTAGTCAAAATTGCAACTTCCATGATACTACCCTAATTAATAGAAGAAAGAGCAGTTATTTTCATTTTACAGAACAACGCCCTACTGATGGCATCTTATTACAGATTCAGCTTCCTGCAGAAATTTACGATGTCAGCCCCAGTGCTATGCTTAATTCCCCAGTGTTCTTTGTATTGATTATTGTCCTCCGACTTTTGGCAATCATTGTTGTGCTAGTTGACATGTCAAGAACAAATTTCTACTTCTCTGATTCCTGGGAAATGCCTGTTACTATTCTTTTCCTTCCATGTAAAGTAGACAGGTGCCGGGAAAGCCAATATGCATAGCCTAGTCCAGGAATTATTACCATTAAATGTATTTAACATCCAGATTGGTCCCATTCAATACTACTTTTATACACATGCAGGCGATAGTATATGTTTCGCCACATTTACCTTGAATAAGTGCATTTGATAATGGCCAGTATTTTTATTACCCTGCTGACATAGTACATAATTCACATCATGCATAAGTCCCCATTTCCTCATCTTCACGGTGCTGCAACCAAAGATTGAAAGCAAATGTGGTCTTTTTTTAACCCACTCCACCTGATACTGTGCTACTAATGCCGCTCTTACCATTAAGAGTCTCCATGCACACTTGGAAAAATTCAACCTTGTGATGCTTGGAAGTCACTTGAATGTAATCTTGCTTTTGTTATTGGGAAAAAGCGAACTGGTGTTTCACTTATCAACTCTTGCACTATGGCTGTTTCCTTCCTCCCATTAGGTCATTTTATTTTAATTTTTCTTCAATAGTAGAACTCATCTTTGCCGTCTCATCATTGGAAAACTGCTTTACTATGTTTTTTTATAAATGATATCTTAGAGGTCATATGTAAGTATCATGACTACCTCCAAGTTCTCACCTTCTCCCAAGCTGCAGACTGCAGTATCCTCCTCCAAGGCTCCAACACTAGGATGTCTCATGATAACTGCTTTATTTGGATTTAAATATTTGCTATTTGTTCCACTCACTTAACATCAGTAATCCAAATCCCCTTTTTTCAGTGGCTTACAAACCAAAGCAGGTCCCTGCCATATTAAGGCCCTTAGTATCTTCTGACCTTCTAAACTCAGCTTGTAAATTATTTTCAGAATAAAGATACTTCCCAAATGAATATGGATATCAAAGAGAATGATCTGCAATCATCCAATGATACGATCGTCCATTGGCTGCCAAAATTGTAACTTCAGGTCATCATCTTTTCCACCAGCAATCAATGTTTAATGAGGCTTTATCGTGTACTAAGTGATTTTTAAAACAGGAAGCCAGGCGTAAGCTTCACCATAACGCTATATATATATATATACTATTAAGACCGTTTGTTTTGATAAAAAATAGATTTTTAGTAAATTTTGATAGAAGTTGATGGAATGTGTGGTTAAAAAGTTGTGAATCCCAATAAATGAATGGTTAAAATTAATTATTGATTTTGATTTAAATTTTAATACGCTATTTTAGTTGAACCAAACGGGGCTAAAATATAAAATAAGCTTATAATAAATCTTAAAAGTCTTCAAAATTAATAATAGAATAATTTGAAGTGCATAAACATACAAAAGAAAAAATTGTTAAAAAGAAACTATAATTTTAGTTGGTGGGGGAGGACAATTCCATGGTTTGGGAAACACAATTTTTTAATGTTTTATTGGGTAGTAGGTTAGTCCCATTGGGTAAATTTGCTCATCAATGGTCACCGGTTCGAGTCTCCTCAGGACCGCTGAGGTGAGTATCCGACCGTAAAATTCAGGCCTCGTGCGATTAGTTGAGGTGTGTGTAAGTTGGCCCGGACATCCACGGTTATAAAAAAAAAAAAAATTCCCTTTGGGTCAATAAGAATTTATTTGTTTATTTCACCACCTAAAGCAGAGTAAATAAGTTCATAAATTAAGAAGCGCATGCCTCATAATCGAGACGGTGTTGTGAGGTGTGTGCCTCACACAACTTAGGCGCACACCTCCAAAAAACCTGCCTCACAACAGCGCCTTGTGGCGTTTTTGCTCATCTTGGGTTTTCTTAACCATGCCAGCAATCTATAATCCTGGGGCCAGCAATTTTGTGATTAGGTTCAAGCCTAAGTATTTAGCAGGCAAGTTCCTCTCTCGAGCTCCAATTAGCTCAAAGAGCCCTTCTTCCCCTTCACGAAACCTGTTATGTAAGATGTGTGTTACTGTAAATTTGATTCCATCCATCTGTCTTTTCTAACTTCTGAACGCATTGCCTACAGTCTGGGATGATTTCTTTGAACCTCCTCTCATAAAAAGAAATCATATGTAAAAAAAACAACGAAAGAAAAGAAAAACACAGAAACATGTAAATTCAGATCTTAGCATTTTCATGCAAGTCATAATTTCTTTCCTCTACAGCTGCAAGACATCCATAACCCATAGAAAGAGGTCAGCTTAGATGATCCCCTTCCCTCAGGCCCCTAGAACTCCCCAAACTCCTCTCCAAAGCACCGTTAATATATATTGCATATCCCCAACTTTTCAGTTGCCACACAGGTTTCAATCCAGTTGATATCAACCAAAGAAAAGCTTATGTTCAAATTGTACCAATAGAAGTCTCCTATTTACTGAATTCTATGTCTACACCAGGTCTTTTTTATGCAGCATATCTAGGTTACCCTCCTTTATATGATATTTCTGTAAACTCTGCTGTATTAGCAAGATATTGTCTTTGCTAGGCTTCTAGCTCTTCTGAATTGTCTAATCGGTTATCATTGACCATGAAGGCAGTATCTGCTTCAAGCCTTTAACTTGCAGCCAATATCTTGGTAATACATTTGCCTACTAATTACAGTGGGATATAGGCCTAAAGTCTGGATTTTAGACATCAATGACTGTCCGTGCATAATTCTTGTGATTTTGCCTTCTCTCTCTTTACTGACTTCTTTGTGTACGACTCACTTCCCAGGTGTCAGATTAACCGAAACAATTCCTGAACTAACAGATAGAAAGGTTTTGAGAGATGTTTTCAACTACTTTTTCGTAGGCAATACTCGTGCTTGTGATTCCACGTTGATAATGTTTTTGCTCTATTAGCACTAGAGATTTGAGAATTTTCAATGCAATGCTACATCTACCTTTGTTCGTCAAAGTATAACTTTCCTGCTACCAGCTTTTTATAATTCTGTTGACCAAATTCATTGTCATTGATTTATCTCCTGCTGTATGCTTAATTAGTCTTACTTGAGTAGATATAGAATGGCTGAATCTCCATTATTCTCCAAATAAATGCATTTTCTTAGGAGGTTGTTTGCTTCTTGAGTGCAGAGTAGGTAATTTTCCTTGAACAATTATTTGTAGCGTTTTTTCTGTTTACCTCCTTTTCTTCTGTCTTGAACAGGACATGTGAAACTCTTGTCATTTATTCTTTGTGTTATTATCATCACAAATGTTACTATATTTTTCATGGTCTTGCGCATTTGATTTATTCCAGTCAAGCAAGCACACAACAGCAAAACCAGAATGATGCTGCTATGGAGTTGATTGATAGTGTCACAGGTGTTGATGAGGAGGGTAGGTCTCGCCAACGGATTCTTACATTTGCTGCAAGGAGGTAGGAATCTAATCTAAAATTATTGTGACTTTGCAATGCACATTATTCATTTACTTTTTGTCTGTAAATGTGAGTTAATGCTTTAAAGATTTCTATGCAAATTGCAATGTGCATAGAGCTTTTAAATCCATGTTGCATCGTTTCTTTACTCCGTGTTTCTGATTTGAATTAATTTGTGTTAGATGTGCTCATTTTAGTGATTGATTGCTAAACTCGAAGATAGCCAGTGAAGATGCATATCAAACTCCTCTTTGTTTAGGCGGTGCAGCTATTGATTTTTATCAAGTTTCAAGACATATTTATTGTTTCTTTACTTTGTTTCAGCACTTAGTTCCTTTGTCATAAATTAATTGCTCTCATTTCTAACTCTGACAGTAGAATTTAGTTTATATCATTGCCGTAAGATTATTGGAAGCATATGCATAACTTCAACGAGTCAGGAACTATGTGATGCAAGTGTTATACTTCTTTCTTCACATATTCTGGTCTTCTTGTTCAAAGTCATGGTTGAATCATGATTAACTGCTTGAATTTGGTCCCTCTTCCTTGTTTCAATAGTACTTTCTTACAGACTATTGGCTTCTTTGAAATAGATAAATTTTCTCTTGATATGAATAAAGTATTCAATCTTGCAATGAAATCTTTCTTCATGTACAATTGGTGGAAAGAATCTAGATATGTAGAGCTTCACTAACATATATTTGGGTCCTCTATATATCGATATTCACCCATGGCAATTATGCTTTTGACCACTCCTCTCAAGTTGAAGCACATTCATACTTCCCAGCTTTTCATGAGCACAATAAACTTTTAAACCACATAATATGTTGGTGGAGAAAAGTAAGTTAGGTTGTGTGTCCTGAGTTTTATTCCTCATTCAATGAGAATGTAACCCTTTTGACTATTTTCGTAAGAAATATCCTTTCAAAAGCTTACCAGTGTTGAGAGGAGGAGAATTTAGTTGCTACTCTTGGCACTGTTTTGCAGATATGCTAGTACAATAGAGAGAAATCCAGATGATTATGATGCACTGTACAATTGGGCACTGGTTCTTCAGGTACGAACTGTGATTTTAATAGAACTTTTTGGCTATAATTATATGAAGGTTTTTGTTTTTCTCCTTCCATTTTGATTCACTCTATTTGCAAGAAATGCTCGAGTATCATAGTATATCTTCCTCTAGCTATCTTGTACACCTTAAAATTTTTGCATCTTGACCGCTTTTGAATGGAAAGAACATAATACATGAAAACAACTGGTTGAAAATGAATGTCTTCTAACATGGCATTTAGGAATTCTCTCTATAGATATGCTCACAATTTATTCCATTAATTCATGGACAGTTTTGTTTTGAGTTGTATCTAAACAATCAGAAAGTGTGTACCACATCCTTAAAAGTTTTGCTATGAATACAGGAAAGTGCAGATAATGTAAATCCTGAACAGTTTTGTTTTGAGTTGTATCTAAACAATCAGAAAGTGTGTACCACATCCTTAAAGTTTTGCTATGAATACAGGAAAGTGCAGATAATGTAAATCCTGAATCCAGTTCTCCTTCCAAGGATGCTTTGCTTGAAGAGGCTTGTAAAAAGTATGAAGAGGCCACCCGTCTTTGCCCTACACTTAATGATGTACGTATTCAATGCTTTCCTTAAAAAAGTGTGTATAATTTACATGCAACTGCAATAGCATCTGTTGCAGATGGAAAATGGAAGGAATCTAATAATGCAGGCCTTTTACTTTTGGTGCACCATAATAAATGAAGAGCCCGATCTAGGTTGTATCATGTCTCTAAATATATCAGTTTTTGTCCAAAAGATTGTGCAAATGCCATGTCCTTGTGCGGTTTGTTCACCTATGAATCTACGTACACTTGTGCAGCAGTACCTTTTCTTTGATGGAGGAAACTATGATGCAAGATAATTTATTGTCTGGACGATGCATAGAGGGCTTACTTCAGATTGGATCTTAGATTTACTTTGAGAGATTATTTTACAATGTTTATTCTTTTGTAACTACATTTATCAGATATTCACTTAAAAATGACAATCTTAATCATATTGTTACAAATGCCAGGCATATTATAATTGGGCTATAGCAATCTCTGATCGGGCAAAAATGCGAGGTCGTACCAAGGAAGCTGAGGAATTTTGGAAGCAGGTTGGAGCTTTTCCTGAAATATACTTCAGATGCTATATGCTTATATAGTCTGACCTCCAAGTTTATGCTTTTTTTTATATCATGATTTTTAACTCAGCTGGACATAGTATGGATGTGGGGGACATGTCAAACTCAATTGAAGAATAGAGCTCGTTTTTAATAAATTTCTTTCTAAGAAGACACAATATGCCTATTTGAAAAATGTTGTTTATTTGTGTCTAATTTTCAGGCTACAAAGAATTATGAAAAGGCAGTTCAACTAAATTGGAACAGTCCTCAGGTAATATGTTTGAGTAATTACAGTCTTAAGAAATCCCAGAAATGGCCTCTTCTGCTGCAACTTTGGATCAGATGGTGAAAAATAGTCTCCAATGTTGCTTTTACAATTGCCAAAACTTTTATTTGGCTTCCAGTCTTTCTGTCTCTCATCGTATGGTCTTTCAAAATTTATGAACCAATTCAAATTTCTAACTATAATACATGTATCACTCACAATACAACACTTATTTCGCTTACTTTCATAGAATGTGCTACCGTTACTCACTCTCTCTCTCTCTAGTTTCAACATTTATGAACTACTTCAAATTTTCTTATATTATAGATGTATCGCTCGCAATATGACACTTATCATAATTGCTTACTTGCATGGAATGTGCTACCTTCTTCTCTTCTCTTTTCCTTATCTAACATGGAACAACATGATCTTTTTCCTTGATACCGAGTGAGATTTTTTTTCCAGGCACTGAACAACTGGGGGCTTGCTCTGCAGGTAATTTTGCTTAGTTTCCTGCTAAACCAATCATTTAATTCCTCGCCATTCTGGCTTTATGTTGTTATATGAGTCCGATAGTTGGTGTATAGTTTCACGTTTCTTGAGTGCTTGTATTGTGCATTAAGTTTGGTAAATAATTTTGTGCATCGACTTCTTATTTCAGGAACTCAGTGCAATGCGAAAAACAAACCATTGTAAAAACTGCAATCAGTAAGGTATAGAAACCATTTGATTTAGCAGGAGAGCATTTGTTAATTTTAAAAATAAGATCTGGAGTAATTCTGTTTTCCTAGTGTCATTAAAACCACACCAGATCACCAATTTAAGCCCGGAACTGGCGAACCTAATTCCAAACTGGCCTGGTCAGCACTTTTGGATAGTTTCACATGAAACGGGTCAAAACCCACTGAACCAGGCATGTTTGTCTGAAACCAGCTACCCGTTTTTGTGAAGCTGGTTGGGTTGTATATTCATCCTCTAATGCCTGTTGTAACATTCATCCTCAATTGCATGTTGTGTGTTTCAATATCAGTCTATGAAGATCAAAGATTCCCTTCTCTTCTGCTGCACCCTAGTTTGTTGTGTTTATTTTCCTCTACCGTGCATATATAATCAACTCCAAAAAATTATCATCCCAAAGGAAAAGAAATAAACTGATTTGTCATTATTTTTTTCCTGATTAATTGCAAGTACTCTACAATTTACACCTAGGTTGTGTTTGATACACCACCTTTTCAATGAAAAATGGAATTAGTTTTCCATTTTCCAAGTTTTGTAGTGTTTGATGGCAATAATTTTCTTGGCATTTGGTTTTTCACATTGGCTCCTCACGCGCTTGTTTTCTTTGATTTGTTTGAATTGTTTTGGAAGTTCCCGCTTTTTTTTTTTTTTTTTTTTTT
>CAIGRO010041449.1:0-10099 GCA_903798355.1 Fraxinus baroniana | reverse complement strand
TAGCCCCTGTTTGAAACCCATTATGAGTGGAAAATAATTTTTGGAATAATGATTGATGTTAGAATATGTTGTGGAAAAGTGATGAAAAGTTTTTGATTTGTGTGTAATATTATTTTATTAGGAGAATGTGTGGTTGAAATGAAAAATAAGAATGAGAATGAGAAATAAAAATTAATGAGTGTCAGACGGGGGCTTAATATAATAGCCACGTGTAGCTTAGAAACGAAAAATAGTAAAACGAGGATCAATCTCTATAGGTTGAACGGTTAAAAGGCATTTTAATTTTAATTTTTCTATTTTAACACTTTTTATGACGCGGCATAATAGTAATTTGGCATACAACACAGCCATCACTTGGTATTGCAGTGCGGCCATCAATTAAGTGTCGCTTTGGAGAATTTATAAATGATTTATATAGACGAATAGTAGTGGATTTCATGTAATATATATGTTGATAATATTGAGTAATAGTTATAAATTGTGTTATTGAAATTAATAATTGAATTATTTACTATAAATTTCTGTCCAAATTGAGGGATAACATATAAATAGTAGTATAATTTAAAAATAAATTATAGTTCATTAATCCAATTGAAATTTAGTTGACTGGAGATGAAATTGACCCTATATTTAGTGACCACATATGCTATCCCATAAGGCTCACCGACCCCGCAAAAATGTCTTCTTAATTGTCCACCTATCAAACTTTTAATATTTTATTACAATTTTGAAGTGTCAATTTTTATTTTTATTTTTAGATAACGCCACAAAATGGCAGTGAATTTGGCACTTATAAAATTTCGATACTTCATGGGTTGAATATCTCAATTGTTATTGATTTTCTTAAATATTTCCAATTATCATTGAATTTTAAAACCTCTCCGAATTGTCACTAAAATTTATCAAATATTACCATTGGACTTTAAAAGATCTTTGAGTTACAACATAACTTACAAAAACGTTATCACATCCAACACTCGTAATTTTAAAAGTTAACGGATTAGATGACAAAATAGATGAAATGACGAACAACATTTTGGTAAATTCATCGTTAACTTTTAAAATGGTGAATAACCTAGTGGTATATTAAATAATATTTTAGTAAGTTCATTTACAATTTGAAGAACTTTTAAAATTCAATGAAATTTGAAAAATATGTACAAATTTCAGTGGTCATTTAAAAGGCTTTTAAATTAAGTTAATAGCAAGCGGGGAAACATTTAAAAAAATAAAAATTATGTGACAATTGAGATATTTAACTTTAATAATGAAGTATTAAAATTTTATTGAAGGTCAATTCAGATCTTTTTACAATATAAAGTTCGAAATATGCTCCAAATTTCACATTAAATTTTTGGTTGGTGGCATTATAAAGGTCAAGGAAGCAAAAGAAAAATGATTTTGACATTAGTATATTGAAAAGCCAACCTGGTTTACAGGCAGATTATGACGTTGATTGGTCAATTTGCCTGTGATAGAGAACAGAGCCACGTAGAAGGATCTAAATTCAAACAAATTGAATTAATTTATCAGCGAAAAATCATATAGTTAATTAAGACATTTCTTTTCTCGCTATCTATTCAATGGATTTTACCACTTGTACATAAAAATGTACATAATATGATGTGAAGTGAGAAAATTGATTGTGTTTTAAAAGATAAATGATAGTGTCATGTGACATTATGTAAATGTTAATATGAATTTATCTACTCTGCCAGATTTTGATTCACAGATTTTGTACTGATTGTCTCACATGAGGTGGGGACCCACCTCATTAAATTCCCCCCCACCCCTCTGGACCCACCTCATTAAACCCCTCCCCCTCCAAAATGTTAAAACACCCACCCACCCCCTCTCACATTACTGTGCCAAATCTTTTACCGACCTGGCACAGCAGCTCGGTTGATGTTAATATACATGTAGCAAGATTCATATTCAATATGCTTTGATCAATTAATAGTTCACCAATAATGATTCATGATAGAAAATCATCTCAATTTATGAATTGAGATATACAAGTGATCCAGCTATTTGAGAAAATATCACTTTCGATAAAAAGCTTTTCAAATATTATTTGAGTTTGAGGCATGATACTACTTATAGCAATCGATACCTCCAACCAATCTGCAGTTTATAATTGTAGACATAAAGATGTTCGCCCCGCGCAATGCCCTTAGTGTGTTGTGATCGCAGGGATGTTAAAGTTTGGTTACCACTAGTGCAATTATATGACTAGTTGGATTTTCTCTCATATATTCGCTCTGTAAGTAATGGAAAAGAACGGAAACCTGTCATTTTCATACATATCTAACCCCTATTTGACAATCATTAATCGAGGAAAACAAAGGTTTCGATAGTACCTTTTAAGAGAATGTGTGGTTAAAAATATGAAAATAATTTGGATTTACAAGTAAATTATTTTATTTTATGAATTTGTGGTTAAAAATAAGTGTAAAATTTTTTTTTGAAAATAATGATTGTCAAACATGGACTAACTATGCGAGACTTAAACTAGAGGAATGTTTATATAATAGTAACTTCACTCCCCGTGAGGAAAGGTTAGGCACACAATAAAATAATTTTCATACACATTTTTCTCTCATATTGATGAATTTTTCTGTTGTGCCTGGCACAGCCCGCCTCTCACAATGAGGTGGGTATGTGAGAGAGCCGGGTACCGGCCTTGGCAAAATGGATCGAGTAACCCAGCTCTACTCATTATTGATTCTTACTCTGGAGTGAGACTGTAGACGAGTTTCTCAGACACCGTTTTCAGGTCACATCTTGGAAGCCGTTACCAATATCTATAAAAATTCTTCATGTAAATCCTTGTAGATTCAAGTATGTGCAGAGCACGACAAGTGTGATTAAAATGGAAAAAAAACTACTATTTTATATAACAAGAATCGTTAAAATATTCTGTAATAAAAAATTACAAATGAAACTAGTTATAAAAACAAGCTATTATTGGTTTGGAATGAAAAGCTATTTATAATAATAAGAAAGTCACTA
Source organism: Fraxinus baroniana (assembly GCA_903798355.1). Taxonomy (NCBI): domain Eukaryota; kingdom Viridiplantae; phylum Streptophyta; class Magnoliopsida; order Lamiales; family Oleaceae; genus Fraxinus; species Fraxinus baroniana. The sequence goes on along the minus strand of CAIGRO010041449.1, from coordinate 7,087 downwards.
AATAGAGATTAATAAATATTTTACATTATATTAATTTCAATCTAGAATACAAATATGATTTAAGGGAATGATTAATATATTTTTTTTATGACTCAAGTGTCCAAGTTTCGTCCGATTAATCTTAAAAAGTGGAGGCCTTCCCCCCTGATTAGCCACCCGAGTTAATTCGGATGCGGTCACAGCTTATACACACTTGGATCGGACATTCGACGGTTCTCCTTCATGTGAACATCTGTCTTCTTACATAGATGTTGACTTCCAACATTTAAATGTTGTCTTCCAGCTACTGCGAGAATTCGAACATTCGATACTCCGTCAAGAACCCTCATACTTTACTACTGAGCCATGCCCGTGTGGTCAATGATTAATATTATTAGACTGGACTAACGATATAGCTAACAATATTTTAGTTTCTTATTTTATTTTGTCGCAGTATAATTATTTAATTCAACTTACCAAATGTTTGTTAAGAGTAAAATTCAACATCCCATTACATTTTAAAATGCAATCGTAAAATGTTAATATAACATCAGAGTTGATAAAACTCAAACTAACAATTTGATCCATCTGAAGTTCAAATGAGTACTCAAATATCAAGATTGGTGTTTTTTTTAATGAGTTATTATCTTGTTATCAAGTAGGAACACGTTAATAGTAAAATTCAAAATCGATTAAGTATATAAGTGCTGACCAACAATTTGAGATACCCTTCTTAAAAAGTTGACCGTATGTTACGAAACCTCGTGTTTTATTATATTATGATGCAGAAATATTTGGCTAGTTCACATTTAAACAAAAAAAAAAAAAAACATAACAATTACAATAATGATAGTAAAGGCGTTACACAATACTGACGTACTCGAGCACCTAATTGAGACCCCATGGCATCAATGTGTATTAAATTTGTGAAATTACAACTGCAACATTAATGTGTTTAACTAAATTGAAAACGACTTACTCAGATCGACAACACGCATTGAATTAAAAAGAAAATAACATATTCAGCATTCACGTGTTTCATTTTTGTGCACCTACATCTCAAATGCATTATATGATTTGCTACCTAATTATCATGCAAGTTGTTACGCCTTAAAAAATTAAAACTCAAGAATGGGCTCGAGTGGCCTACGTGGCAAATAGTTTAGGGGCCCATGTCTCATACGCTGGAATAGGGCAGCCCAGTTACATGCAGGCGATCCATGTGCGCGCGACCCGCCTCTCCCACATAAAACACCTGAACAACCCCCCTTACAGGCAAACCCCATTGTTAGAGCCGGCCCAGGACGAGGTAGTGGCCCAGAATCTCACACCAAGTGAGTTGACAAGACAACTCATTGCCACTGCTGCCGTCGACATCCTATTTGGTCAAGTCTAAATAACAAGATAGGCTTTATGAACATAAAAATGATAATAGCAATTAAAAACGGGATTGATTAATGTAGATGACAAGAAATGGAAGTCATTGGGATAAGGCCACGTGCACTATCATCCAATAGACTCCACTCATTTTGCCCAAATATAAAAACTCTCACTTTCATTCAAAGGTAATGAAAGTTTAGACTTTCAAAGTTATGTCCTTGCTACGCACATTTTAACCTTTCATCCCCAAGTCGACCCCCTTTTACTGACTGGAATGGTTTGTCCAAGTGTGCAGGAACTCAACTTGCGTAGACATGAGAGGCATTGGGATCTGTTGACCACATCATTGGTACGTTATTTTTGGGATCAACAAATTAGCACCGTCTGTGGGAAATTCGACACCATAACCACGAACATCATTGTGGTAAAATTCATCTGAAGTAGAACCTTGAAGAAAGACTTAGTTCTTGAAGAAAGAACTGTTGTAAAGAAAGAACATCTAAAGGGCCTACTTTTAGCTCAAAGTCAAACACCAGCTATGAGTTCCAGCTACCGCGAATTGCAGAGTCGAAATATGCTGCAAGAGGCTTCTGCAGAAGACGCTCTTCATACAATGTTAACATGCGTCATCCCCATCACAAAAACAGGCGAGGAGGTGCCACAACACGCTTAGCCAGGGAAGTAAGGGAAATGGCCACGAACATGAGAAACGTGGTCCAACATAACACTGCCATGCAGCAGCCACTCATGCATATGCACCAACAAGTGGATACTAGGTGCCTCAACTCCCCCAAGAAGGTGAGAAGAATGACACGGCTATGTACCCTCAAGTGCATGGCATGGATGTCAGCCCAGTGGAGAGGGGGTGGAAGCAGAAACCTCCACCAAGTACGTTACAAGCCGAACCGACAGTAACATGCTGTAGGAGGGAAAGTTTCCACCAGAGTATGCTCAAATCGCAAACCCTAAAGCCCCACCCAGGTTTTTGATCAAATCAGACCTTCAAGACCTAAAAATAGGTCCCATCAGCCACCCCTTAACTAAGAGGGTAAGAACAATATCATGAATATGAACCTCGAGGAATTTCTCCTCTTCCACCTAGATATAGGCGAGAGAGAAGAAATGAGGCAAACTTGAGAAATCAAGCAGAAACGTCACGACCCCCTCATTACCAAGCGGAGGAAAATGATTATGATAGTCCATACAGGTCATTCGAGTTGGATGATGATGACGAAAGCTTACCTTTCTCCCAAGAGTTGAGAAGCGCCCCAGTTCCGAATCACTTTGTACCCCCAAGATACCCAAATATGATAGAAAAGGTGATCCGACAAAACATCACAGCAACTACAAGACCCATATGTCTCTACAAGGGGCCTCGCCGGCGCTAAAATGCAGAGCTTTTTATCTCACACTAATTGGGGTTACAGGAATTTGGTACTTTGCTCGCTTCATGGACGAGATGACCTATTATGAACAGGTCACGAATAGAAAAGCCATTTCGATTCTAAGCCACCCTGTACGAAACAAAAATCCTACCTCTTATGATGCCTTGGTAAAAATGATGAGAAGTAAAATTGTGAATGAGGAGCTGATTGATCACCGCAATCAAACCTTGCTAGGATTCCTACCACCTTAAAGACAGGTCCAGTATCCTACTTGGTAGACCAGGTCCACACATAGGGGAAGAGTCCAGGAACGCTCAGAGGAATTACTCGAGAGAAGCAAATGACCCTCCCATGACAGCTTCTTGATCAATGGCATTGGCCGCGGATCTGGGAACGCCCCATCAATAACCTTTTCTCCGACAGACACCACGGGGATTCATTACCCCCATTGCGATGCACTAGTAATGCGAGCCGTTGTAGCTAAGAATGGGCTGAGGAGTATGTTGGTAGACAATGGGAGTTCCGTTAATATTCTATTTGGAACCACCTTTGACAAAATAATGGTGGACCATGAACTCACTCCCATGACTGCTCCCTCATATGGTTTTACTAGTGACAACATTATTCCCAGGGGTAGGATCACATTGGCAGTAGAAATGGGAAAGCCCCTGCTTACCACGGAGTATTGGGATGACCCGTTTTAAAAGAACTTGAGGTCGTTACATCCATACATCATCTATGCATGAAGTTTTCCCTTCAAATGAGGAATTGTTACGATGCGAGGAGACCAAATGGGCTCAAGGGAATGCTACCTTAGCTCCTTAAGGAAATTACAACCCCGCGGTGTAAATATGGTCATGATGGACACTGCAATGGTTGACACACCTGAAGAATGTCCTACCCCTGAACAAGGGGAAAGCGTCAACATGATAGACGCCCCTAAGGAAGGGGTCATTGATGAGGATTTAGACCCCAGGGTCACTGAATCAAACTCGTAGGCGACCCCAATGGAGGAGCTTGAATCTTTCCTTGTGAACTCACACAACCCCACAAGGGTATTGTAAATAGGGAAAACACTTGAGTTAAAAGAGAAGACCTGGCTTAAAGGCTTCCTACTCAATAAATTGGACATATTTGCATGGAGACATGAAGACATGGTGGGCATCGACCCCAAGGTAAGTTGCCACCAACTTAATGTCGACCCAAAATCTGCCCCTTACATGCAAAAAAAGAGAGCCCTAAACCCGGAGAGGTATATAGCCCTGAAAGAGGAGGTGCAAAGGCTTATATCTAAAGTGGATATCCAACCCCATCTTAGTAAAGAAGTCTAATGGCAAATGGAGAGTTTGCATAGACTTCTTCAACCTCAACCACGCATGTCCAAAAGATATCTTTCCACTTTCATGGATCGATCAGCTAGTTGACTCTACTGCATGCCACGAGCTATTGGGTTTCATGGAAGCATACTCAGGGTACAACCAGATCCCCATGCACCCAACAGTGAGGAAAATACCTCGTTCATCACTGATAGAGGCCTCTACTGCTACAAAGTCATGTCATTTGGTTTGAAAATGCTGGTGCAACCTATCAATGGCTAGTCAACAGAATGTTTGCCGACCTTATAGGCAAAACAATGGAAGTATACGCTGATGATATTCTTGTAAATACATCTTCTCTGAAGGCAGCTCATATATTGCCTTGATGATGGCCTACTCGGATGGCTCGAGCTCGAACCGGTAAACTGTAGCTGCACAAAGCTTGCGTTAGATAAGAAATTAGAGGGAGCAAACATATTAAAGAAATATCACGCTAAATGAAGGCTCGACTCACTATACTCATGGTATTAGGTAGGCTCTGTGATCTCTGGGACCACATCTCCTTCCATTGTCTGCCAGCGACCCCTAACCAGGACAACTTCCAATTCTTGATGGAGGTTGGGGGCCCAGGGGTTCATACAATACCACCACTTACAATCAATCCCCCACTAAGATTTTGAGGTTGAAAGAGGGTTTAGAAAACATGTGAGAACATATCCCTGTTAAGAGTGACCTCCTTCAAAAGAAGGAAGGCCCTTACTAACTGGCTCAATATGTTTAGCACTAATTGGGTAGGGGCTAGGTCATACTGCCTAATGATATACCTAAAAAGGGGATATATAGGCAATTTCATCCCTCCACCCAAAATTGTCTCGCTCACTACTATATACCCTTCCCTAGAGAAACAGGCTCTCTCCTAAGGCGTCGGCACTAACATCTCAATATTGTTCGGGATTCTAAACATCTCCCTAAAACCCTCAAGCTTACTCTATTTTATTTTAGTTGACCACAAAGAAGCCCCCACCTAATACTAAAATCTATATGGCCCTCTGGTATCATCCATGTACTGTGAGGGGTCCTCATGACCTCCATAATCCTTTCAGTAAGGATTATGGGAGACAGACCCACCTCGACACATAGTAGTGCCATATCTACGTTGAAAGACCCCTCGGACACATCATTTCTTGAAGAAAAAACCATCTTATATGGACAAAGCGGAGAATTCAAGAATATGAGATACTTGTACAAGATCTAGGATGCTTTGAAATGAGAAAAAATGGAGTTGTTCGTCGGAGACAACAGAAAAATGCTAAAAAAAAGTAGGGGTATTTTCAGCACTTAGGGTTTATAATTTTGGCAAGGTAAAGAAAATGGGAAAAAGTAGGTTTCCAGCCTTCTATATGTGTAATGAAAGAAGCCCTGCCGTTGGATCTTTCTCCACTTTAATCTAGACCATCCACCTGTAGTCTTATCTACCACTTTAAAATCAAAAGACACTTGCTAAAAACTCAAATCAAGGACCCAAATGAGATTGTTCTGTACACTCACCATAGATTCGCATAAGCCTCACCAAATGGGAAACACCATCATCATTGCGCATTAAATGCGCACGTAGCTCGAACCTTGGAAATTGACACTCCACCCAGCTATTTTTTTTATTGAAAATCAACGCGTCTTTCAATTCATTAGAGCACGCCACCTCGGAGGCTTCAGTTATTAAAAAGGCTCGACATCTGCTCCAAGGGCCTCGCCTCATAGCATGCAACCTTATCACAGGCTTCAGTTATTAAAGAGGCTCGACATCTGCCCCAAGGACCTCGCCTCACGTCATTTAGCCTTGTCGTATGCCTCAGCTATCAAAAAGGCTGAACACTCGTTCCAAGTTTTTCTGTCAACTTAAAAGTCCACGCATTATATAAATAATCATATCTGGACTTCAAGGAGTGTTGTTACGCCTTGAAAAACTAGGACTCAAGAAGGGGCCCAAGTGGCCTACATGGCAAACAGTTTAGCGGGTCCATGTCTCATACACTAGAATAGGGCAGCCTATCTACATGTAGGCGAGCCAATACAGGTGCGAGCAACCCGTCTCTCCCACATAAAACACCTAAACAACCCCCTTTAGAGACAGGCCCGATTGACAAAGCTAGCCTAAGACGAGGTAGTAGCGAGATCTTGAATGGATCTTACACCATGTGAGTTGACAAGACAACTCACTACCACTACCGCTGTCGCCATCCTATTTGGTCAAGTCTAAATTACAAGCTAGGCTTTATGGACATAAAAATAGTAAAAACATTTAAGGCTGTGATTGATTGATGTAGATGACAAAAAGGGAAGTCATTGGGATAAGATCACGTGCACTATCAGCCAATGGACTCCACTCGTTTTGTCCAAGCATAAAAGCTCACACTAAGGGTTATTTAAAGATAATACAAGTCTAGACTCTCAAATCTATATCCTTGCCACGCACATTTTAACTTTTCACCCTCAAGCCAACCCCGTTTTATTGAATGGAGGCTCACGTTCAAAATTCTCCCACACTCTAAATTATTTCTCCAACTAACTTGACCGTCGAAGTAAGCGTGGCCAACTCCATCCACTCTGTAAAAGATCACGTGTGGCTAACGATTTGTTCAAATGTGTAAAAACTCAGCTTACATAGGCGTGAGAGGCCTTGAGATATATTGACCCCATCATTGGTACGTTTTTTTTTTGGAGTCAACACAAGTTGAGAAATTTTTAATGTAAGTGGGATCGAGTCTAACGAATAGAAATTCATATCCAAATTGATCGCCAATGAGTTCACATTACAACTCAGTCATGATGTCTACGTGTCGGTCATAAATCTCGACAGAACTTGTTAAGCAAAAGCATAGGAAATATATAAATTTTGTGTCGCTTTCAGTTTTTATTTTCTTCGCATCAGTTTGATAGAGTCTCTGTCGGGTTGTACCGGAGAGAAATTTCATAAACAATATGTATTTTACTTACATGGCATATATTTTTGGGAAAATTGCAGCCCCG
>CAIGRO010041435.1:0-22812 GCA_903798355.1 Fraxinus baroniana | reverse complement strand
CCAATTAATTGGCCTTATTGTTTGAAAATAAAGCCCAAAGATCGACCTTCCTTCTTCCATCTTCATTGGCATCACTGCCTTCGTTCTGCTTCTGCAACAGGCAAGGCAACAACAAAGAAAAAAAAAATTCTCAAGCCGGCTGCCTTCGTTCTTCTTCACCTCTGCTCCTTCCCAACGACTCTTCACGATTCCGACGGACCCAGCGGGGCCGCCGCGGGGGCTGACTGGGTGCTGGGTCCACCCCCTGACTTTACCTCATTCCCATACTCGGTTAAACTGGGGCGGGGCGGGGCCATTGCCCCATTTATCGCTTCATTTATTTTTTTTAATGTCTTTAGTTAGTAAATATTATTTTTTTTTTAATAATTTGTTAAAAGAAACTTATATTCTCTTTAAAAATGATGATAATTTTATTATTTATGTTCGATAAAAACCTTAAACTTGATAAAATAACTTAGCCCCGGTTTGTTTCTAATTTTAATCTATGATCAAAACTAACAATTAATTCTAACCATATATTTTGTGGGTTACACTACTTTTCAATTACACATTTCATCAACTTTTGTCAAAACATACTAAAAATCTAATTTTAGCCTACAACAAATAGGACCTAACGTGGAATTGGCCCATGTTCCCACCATCTATCCTCTTACAACCTTAAACCCACCCCTTGGGAGAGTTGTAAGAGTGTTATTTTTTTTTATCGGTAAAAATTAATTAATTTTTCAAAACCATATACAAGTACTCCGGGCATACTCGGGCAAATCACAAATCAAGGACATAATACAAATACTCTAGACATGCCTGGGCAAAACAAAAGATGAAGAAACGAAGGATCTAGCTACCAATACCCATAGTCTTATATTGAATCAAAACATGCGGATACAAAGAAAACATAACTTTGTACACGTGTGTTTTGATTCTTTTAGCAATGGAGTCAACATTCGGTCTAAGTTCTTCAAAAATCTTCATGTTCCGTGCCGTCCATAAGTGGTAAACGGTAATAGCAAGTGCAATCCGTTTTACCTTACTCTGCCAGGTAGTACCTCAAGCCTCCTTCTTGATCCATTTCAGTGCGCTTGGAAAAGTAGACATAGATATCCTAATTCCAAGCCAAGCTCTAATCCTTTGCCAAACACATGCACTAAAATGACAAGCAAAAAATAGGTGTTGCACCGTCTCGTTAGTGATGTCACAAAAACAACAAGCATGATTTATCTCCATATACGTGAGTTTGTCCTTAGTGAGCAATTTGTCCTTAGCTCCAAGCCATATGATGAAAACATGCTTCAGGGTGATGGAAGCATTCCAAATAGTTTTTGCCCATACAATTTTCGGCCCTTTCATCTTGAAAAAATTGTAAGCCGCTGCAATGCTAAATCTCCCCGTCGATGACCTAACTCTCCAGAATTCGTATAGCTGCTTGAGTATAATTTGTAGTGCTGGCCGAAACTGATTTGGTACTAGTGTTTGTAATCTATCCTGAACTGTCCTCCATAGTTGTGTCAAACTGTTCTACTTGAGGCTGTGCAGTCCGATCATCACCTCCATCCCGACTTGTGTCTTTGTTACCACCTGCCGTAGGGCCTGAGGCTGTCCTATTTGCCCAACAATATCTAGCAATTTTTTTAATTAGGGGGGAGTCGTCTTTCTTGGTCGAGTACTCCCAGATTTCAGTCCCGCGCAAGAAAAATTGGTTAACCCACTTGACCCAAGGAGTATCCTTCTTGCTATGGATGTTCCAAAGGGTTCTGGAAAGTAATGCCAAGTTCCAACATTTCGTGTCTCTAAATCCTAGTCCCCTTTCGTCTTTTGGCAAGCAAATATCGTTCCAACCAACTAACGGCTTCTTGGATCCCCAAAGAAAAATACGACAAAGGCTAGTAATCTTCGAAATAACCGCACCTGGAATGGGTAGAATGGAAAGCCAAATGGATTCGACACCTTGAATGATGACTCTTACTAGTTCCGCTCTCCCCGCATATGATAAGGAGATCCTAGACCATGCTCCAATATAAGCCGAGATTTTGTTGATAAAAGAGTCATAATAGCTAACCTTCAGCTTCTTTGCCGCAAGTGGAATACCCAAGTACCGAAACGGCATAGTACCCTTCGTCATATTAGTAAGGCGAGATATATCTTCCAACTCAATACTAAAAAATACATGTCATAAAGATGATAAACTTATTCACATTCATCCTAAGTCCCGACATGTCCCTAAACTTGGAAAGCACTCCATCAAGATGGCAACCAAAGTGGTGTCTCCTCTAGCAAATAGCAACAAGTCGTCCTCAAAAGCTAAGTGGGTTAACTTCAGTTGGCCACATTTATGGTGGTAATTAAAATCGCTACCATCCGTAGTGCCTTTAAGCATTCTTGAAAAATATTCAAGGCAGATAATAAACAAAAAAGGCGATAAAGGGTCACCTTGGCGAAAGCCTCTCCTACCCTTAATAAAATCATAAAGATCACCATTAAGGGCAATAGAATAAGTTGGAGAAGTAATGCACTCCATCACCCATCCAATGAATCGTGTAGGAAAACCAAGTCCATGAAGCACACTACGAAGAAAGTCCCAATTTACCGTATCATAAGCCTTCCTAAGATCAATCTTAAAGAGACATCTAGGAGCAACTCTTTTGCGGTTATATTGCCTAAGAAGTTCTTGGGCAAGATGTATGTTTTCCATAATGTTTCTACCTTCCACAAAAGCGGCTTGTACTTGATCAATAATTGATCCAAGAATAGGACCCACTCGAGAAGCAAGGATTTTAGTGATGACCTTGTAGAGCACATTGCAACAAACGATAGGCCTATAATCTCCCATGGTATTGGAGTGGCTAGTCTTGGGCACAAGGGCAATAGTCGTGTGATTTATTTACTTAAGGAGTGAAGAGGAAGTGAAAAATTCCTTAATTGCCGCAATAAAATCATCAACTAAAATACCCCATGCCTTCTTGAAGAAGCAAACAGAGAACCCATCCAGACTAGGTGACTAATCATCACCAATAGAGAAGAGTGCATCCTTGATTTCTTGCTCCGAAAAATCCCTAATAAGCCCCAAAGCATGCTCCTCCGATAATACGGACCCTCTCGTCAAGATATCAATATTAATGGCCTGAACGTGGCTGTTTTCCCCCAGTAAACTACTGAAAAATAGCACAAATTCATCGGCAATTTCTTCCAAGGAAGTAGTGAAAGAGTCTTACCGTAGCGATGAAGTTCCTTTTAGCGTTCCTCTTAACCATAGAGTGGAAAAATTTGGTACATTTATCACTATTTTTTAGGTACACACATTTGGCTTTTTGGAAGTAGAAACTCCTTTCCGCTTCACATAAATCCAAAGCTTTTTTCCTCAAACTAGCCACCCTACTTCGAAGTTCAACATTGAGTGGGTCATCATGTAATTTCAGTTGCTCCTCTTTCAAAACCAAAGTAGCCGTCTTGGCTCTAACGGAAATGTGAGCAAAATGTTTCTCATTAAGTTTCTTAAATTCTCCCTTTAAGCCGAACAACTTCTTGCAAAGAATGAATTGTTTCATACCCCGAACATCGAGTTCCCAACCATTTTGAACAATCTCACGAAAACTCTCATGATTGGTCCACATATTGAAGAATCTAAAGGGTTTCCTCTTGATCCTCTCAAGCCCAACAAGAGAGACAACACATGGTGAGTGATCCGAGAGACAGCCCAAAGGGAAATAGTTAATAAAACTATTATACCCCGATTGTACCCGAGCATCATTCACCATCGCCCTATCAATTTTACTCCATACCGAGTTATTAGTCCAAGTATAGAAGCATCCAATAAATCTTACATCCGCAAGTCCCAAGTTTATACATAAATTGGATAAATCCCTCACTTCATACGGAGTAATATTTACCCCATTACTTCAATCATGAAAATTAAGCACACTATTGAAATCACCTAAAATCAGCCACGGAGAAGTGCAAGTAGTTCCGAACTCCAAGAGGTTGTTCCATAAACAATAGAGTGTAAACCATAAACAAAGCTAGCATAGGTAGTAAGCGAGCTAACCTTGCAAGTGATGGAACAATGTACACTTTGAGTAGAAAATTCCATCGCTTCCACTTAGACTTTCCTGGGATTCCATAAAATCAAGATACGGACGGTATGATGGCAATGAAAATTGTTGATCTCTAGAAAACCCCCAAATTTATTTCTCATCACACGTTGTAGCTTATGTCGATCAAGTTTAGTCTCCAAAATTCCCATAACATCAATATCATTTTGAACAATGAAATTCCGAACCCCATTTTGCTTGAGGAGAGGGCTCATTCCCCTTATGTTCCATGATGCCATCTTCATGATGAGATAGCAAGAGGGTTTCCCCTCTTCACCTCTTTTTTTGGAAGTTTTCCCGCCATGCTCTCCAGATTTCGTTTTAGGTTTACCATTTTTTGTGGCCATGGATTGAGCTTGAATACCATCTGATCCAGCTTTCTTGGAATGAATAGATTGCCCCCGCCACCATTTTCATGTTCTTTAATAGCTGGCTGGCTAGTAGTTGCTTCCCCTATGTCTTGTAAAGACCGTGCAGTGGGCAGTTTCTGTATGCATATGGGCTGCTGTGTGCCTGCATTCTTTGTCTCAAATGCATTTTCTGTCTGTGTCTTCCATGTGTCTATAGCCCGTTTCTCCAAAATGACCGCGGACGGTAAATTCTGTGCTTCCGTAGCCTGCTTGCCATGTGCATTTCCTGCATGTGATTTCATCGTGCTTGCAGCTAGTTTCGTATGTGTACCCGTAGCCTGCACGTTTTTTGCAGTTTCTGTCTGTGACTTACCCGTTCCTGCAGCCATTACCTCCTGTGTAACCGTAGGCTGCACATTATGAGCCTTCTCTGCATGTGCCTTGCCCTTGACTGTATCCAGTTTCAACTGAGTACCCTCGAGCTGCTCAGTCCCCATAGCCTATGCTGTTAGTACCAGAGTGCTAGTTTTCTTTTTCCCAACTTTTTTCTTATTCACCACTTCGGTAAAACTACCTTCCCCATCGTCATGTAGTGCACCGTCCTCCCTAACATCCAGTACCTTGTCTAGTTGTTCCGTTCCCAGTTCACCATTACATTCGGCCCGACTATAGGTCACACCATCCCCCACAACATTCTGTCTCTGTTTCTCCCTGGCCTTTCTTTCTTCCCATTGCGAGATTTTGTGTTTGCAGCTTATGTTAGTATGTCTAAAAATTTTGCATCTGTTGCAAAATTTAGGTTCGTTCTCGTAGGTGATTTCTTGCTTCCTGATTTTGCCATTTGAAAACTTCAACTTAACTGATCTAACCAGCTCCTATGAAGCGTCAATTTCTACTAAAGCTCTATCAAAAGCTAATCTATCTCTCGTAGAAGTAACTTTATCAATGGATAATGGCTCGCCAACTCTGGACACAATTTTTCCCAGAATGTTAGTGTTCCATAACTCCAACGGTAGCCCTGGGAGGTTGATCCATACCGGCATTCTGCTTACTTCCTTGTCATCAAATTCGAAGAGCTTGGGCATGATCTTAAGCAGTAATGGCCTCCCGTATACAATGTAGGGTTCCCCATATAACACATTACGTCTATCCACATCGTTGTCGAATTTGAACAACAACCAACCACTAGGGTGAGCATAAAATTTGTACTCAATATCCCATGATTCACATAATTTGAGTAATGCCGCCTTGCCTGGAAATCTTCCAGAGAAGTATCCAACTAGGCCGAAGCCCTATGCTTTCTCAATATTATCCAATTTAGAGTTTTCAATAATTACCTCGTCCCCCTTGGTAGGAAATTGTTCCAATTTGAGGCTATCATCACAAGAGCGGTTGTCCTTAAATAAATTGACCTAGGGGGCCATTACTGCACTGTTTTTGTCACCCTGGCATCCTGCTTTTCAATTTTTGGTTTCTCAATCGATGCATCCATATCAGTATCCTCCAATCCAAGAGTAAGAGATATGCTAGGGGATTTAGTAGGTGTATCATACGCAGGAGAATTTCCCAAGGGTGACTCATTGCCTTCCAGAATAGGAGCCTTATCACTACCACAAACTGTAGGAGGAATAAGAGGGAGCTCCAGTCCCGTCTCAACCACCAAAGAATGTATAAGTCGAGGGAAGCTCCCTTGTTGGACCTCAATAGCACATTCTTTGAATAACATTCTTTGGATAATATTGGAAGCTCCCTTAAACTTTTAATCCTATTAACTTTGGTCGCATCTATTGTCCAACTTTCGACTTTTTTTCTTAATTTATTATATTAATTTCTGGTTTTTTAAGTTTTCTTTTTATATTTACTTTTTTGTTACTTTAACTTGACTACTTCTCATACTTTCTATTTCGCCTCCATTTTTTTTTCCAAACTAATTGTCAATCATATATTTCATGAGACCTCAATTTTTATCAACTTTCAACAATACATTTCATCATTTTTTTTTATCAAAATCTATTAAATCCTTGTTTGAGTCCCATTCTTTTAGAAACTTATTTTTCCACGAAGTCATTTTCAATCATATATTCTTATAATAAAATAATTTTATATGTAAATTCAAATTTTTTACTACTTTTAAATCATATATTCTCCAGAAAAATTCTATAACAATTTTTTTTTTTAATTCAAAGAATGTGCTCAAATAAACACTAAAAATCTAATTTTTATGCAAAGTAAATAGAGCCTATATTTAACGAATTTCTTACCATTTTATCATAGGATTAAAAGTTTAAGGAAGTCGCTACTTACATTTATAGAAGTTATATATCTATCCCACACTATATATATCCTTATTAAAATTATAAAATTTAAAAAAGATAATATTCTCATACACATCATATTCCAATATTGTCCTTATTAATTTTTTTTTTTATTTCTTCTCCATCTATATCCTCTATTGATATTTTTCTTCTATCGATTTCTTCTCTATCTACATTCACCACTACTCCAACTTCTCCAGTAACATTCACCAAGCCCTCTCAATATTCTGCCATGGTGGTGGCCCTGTAGGCCTCAACCCTTCGGTTATTGAAAATTTCCCACTTCGACGGTGCTTTGTTGAGACAAAGGAATTGGCACTGGAATTGAAATGAAAAAAGAGACAAATGTATTCAATAATGTGAAAAATTCAAAGGTTGTAATGGAGAAAAATGGTGGACAAAAAGGTCTTGCCCACAAGACGATATATCAGAAGAAGCTACCGTCTGCCAGAGAAAATTAAAAGAAAGTTTATAAACAAAAATTGTGATTAAACTAAATAAAATTAACGGTTGTATCTATTTTCTATGAAATTGATGGTAGCTTCTTCCAATAAACCATTTTTTTAAAGTTATATATTTTTAGCAGGTGTTTGGTTGGGATTAAAATTAGATTTTTAGTATATTGTGATAGAAGTTTTTGAAATGTGTGCTTGAAAAGTTGTGGACCGATGAAAGATGTGATTAATATTTGTTGACGTTGAAAATTATATAGGCAAAGATTCCAGCCAACTTAAGGGAATAATGGAGACTTGATTGATAATGAAAGATAATAACATATTTGATACAATGATTTCATCCTCTTTTCTCAGTAGATATTTGAAATATGACAGTTTAGAAGGGATTGTAATATGAAATCAAATGTTCTTATCTCATCCCCGTGCTCTTCTTTTCTTTCTCCCTTTATAAGGGAAGGTCATGTATGCACCTGTCATTCAACCATCTTGTTAGTTACAGTGCCGAGCTGAGAAAGTACATTCATTGACACGTTTGGATTGGTTAAAGAGCTCGACATGTCAGGTCATCATGAGTTAATCTCATAAGTGGTCCCCAATAATTAATGAATTATTTAAGGAAGTTAAAGTATTTCATTCGTGTGAATAGTGGGAGCTGATGTAAGGTATGCCAAGTGTTGCGATTTGTGGATAGTTTGTACAATGTGTAAGAAATCTATAATCATTATGCTTCATTGAGCCTCGATTAACTAAATGCTCGAGCTAACCTGATATTCCCGAACTCACATTAGCACGGGCTTACCGTACGCATTGAACCCTATTTGGTCGACCTCTGAGGTCAGTCATAAATAGATACCACCTAGGTTAGCACTTCACTGGGTGACGGGTTGATCTTCAACGATGCTGGACTCATCTTTCTCTTTTTTAAATTATAACAACAATTAATGATATTGACAAGTGTCACACCGTAAGTGGCTGATGAACTGTCAAGCACTGTTGATTTCTTCATTTGGAAGCTTCATTTGAAACGACGTTGTTTCAAAGCAATGAAATCAAGCCATTAATTTTCCTCCCATTTTTCCATCCCATGGTCCAGATTGCACCCTCCTATATTCCTTCCCTTTTAAATGAATTTCACTCTATATTTTCCTTCACTTTTACCTTAGCCTCTTCAGACTTTTGCTCTCTTCATATTTCCTTCTCATCCCTGTTATTTTTTAGTGAGGTCGGTTATGTTCAGGTATTCCCTTTAACAAGAACACCTTTCATTTTTCCTGCATAAATATGTTGGAATAGTCCTAGGGTAACCAACAGGAAGAATTCGTACCTTCTTCGTCTTTCCATCATTTAGTTCATCTTCTGTCAGTTCGGACTACCAATATTTCTCATGTTCCCATTACCTTGGTATACCCAAAACAATCAACAACTCATAGGGATATAGATCCAAACCATAGGAGAGATGGAGTGAGTTCCCAGGGGGTAATGAGGAAACTAATCAGAAATGGGGGCGGATTCCTATAGGTCAGTAGTCACTGGAGAGCTAAGTACAGAATCCCTAGTTCGGTAGAGTTAATAATATCGTCCTCATTTGACCGAGCTAACACTCCTCCAGTAGGATGTATAGCTTTAAACTCAGCAGTCCTCCACTCCGGCTTAAGCCTTCTTTTCCCTAGGATAATTTGCGAATTTGTATCTTCGTGGGGAATAGCTCCTACTCAACTCTGCCCTAATGAGTGTAGAACCTTAGTGGTAACTTTAATCATGTGGAATCGACTAAGCCACCCTGAACTTAGCGTATCCCAATTTAATTCCTTTTTTTCATTTAAAGAGGATGGAATAAACTTAGGCTAGTGGTATACCGGTGTTAGGCCCAGAACTGGGGGTCCCCTAGAATTAGATACCCCCTCCTCATAAAAAGGTGGAAAGAAGAATTCTTCTTTGTACTGGGGGACTAGCAGTTCCATTTTGCCGAAGTGAATAGGGAAAGTGTAGTCCATTTTCTTTATCATCCCTTATGTAAGTAAAAGATTACCTTTCATTCTCATTTTGCTTTCATGTCAAGATCATTCTTTTAATTACTTCATTTTTCTCTTGCAGATTACAAGGCGTCTTCATTGAGTTCAGCTACTCAGAAGCAGGCCGACGCTATCCTTGCTCTTCCAACAAAGCAAATGTCTTGCAAATTTGTGATTTCAGACACAAATTTGTTCCATGCTCCAGTCCCTGCCACCAACTCCAATCTTTACCCAAACTGCGACTTCAGCCCCCACCTCTTCTCTTGAGTGTACTTCATTACCTTTTTCAATATTTATTTCTAACACAATACTGATCTTATATTATAATTTATTTCTGGCCAAGATCCAAGCATATTGGGATATAAGGCAGCTGTAGCAGCTACTAAAGAAAAGAAGAAAGATCTCCCTACCAAGGTCGTGGTCGAGAGTGAGGAAACCGAGGTTGAGCCTGAGCAACCTCTGAAGAGACACCGATATGAGGAACTACCAAAGCAATCCACTCCGACAGTGCCTTCTTCTGAAAAGTCCCTTTCTCCACTTCCCCACTAAGGTTCGCCTTCTGTGCCTACTGCCACTCCTCTGGCCACGACAGCCAGCTCCTCAAGGTCGCATGATAAATGCCCTGATTTACAGAGGCCAAATATTGACAACTTGGTGGGCCACCGACCTGAGATTTTTCTTGACTTCCTACGAGCTCCCTCCCCAGCTAAGAAGTCTACTATAACATGTTATTCTCCTTTGAGAGAATCAACGACTCTCCTTACTGGGAGTTGGAGCGAAAGAGAACAGCAATACTTGGCTGAAAATGGAGGTAGAAAATGCGACTTTGTAGAAAAAGAGAAGAATTACGAAGATCGTCTAAACAAGATAGGAGAAGAGCTAAATGCAAGGCTAACTACCGAGCTCAAGCTAATGGATGACAACAAGGCCTTGCAGCTCCGGGGGGAAAATGCCACAGCCCAAGTTGAAAGCGAAAAGAAGAAAGCTGATGAGGAAAGGGCTCGGGCTGATGAGGCAGTAATGAGAGCTGAGGAAGCTACCA
This sequence comes from Fraxinus baroniana, assembly GCA_903798355.1. Classification (NCBI taxonomy): domain Eukaryota; kingdom Viridiplantae; phylum Streptophyta; class Magnoliopsida; order Lamiales; family Oleaceae; genus Fraxinus; species Fraxinus baroniana. Next base: position 12,553 of record CAIGRO010041435.1, on the reverse strand, counting down.
AAAAGGCAGAGCTCAAGGTTTCCAAGGTCGTAGAGAACTGGAGGCCTCTCTCGAGTTCAACACCCTAGCTCAAGATGCTTACGTCGTTGCCTTGGGCAAAATCATTAAGCACATAAACAAGGAAAGGCCCAGCTTTGACACTACTTTCTTGGTGGAAGCATACAAGGAGCAGCAAAAAGAGCTCGAGCAGTTGTCAAAGGCAGCAGGGGTCTGGATCACCCCGGCTAACGAGAACGTTGCTCACGAATTCATGCCTCCGTAAGATTCCCTGGCTTCTTAGTTTTATGTTTTACTGCATTTAATTTTTGTTAAGTTTCAAAAACTTCTTTTGTAGTTTCTATTTCGTAATTCTAATTCTAATCTATTAATGAATGTTTGTTTATCGATCTTACCTTTTGTCTTGTGCAAAAAAAAAATTTATTATTTCTGCAATTTTTATGATAAAACTTATCACATTCATTAAAGCTAGCTATTGCAACACGTGCACTTTGTAGTTCAGCTTGTTAACAAGCAATGTTCTAAATAATTTTCTTTGCTCGAAAATCGCACTAAGTGTTGCAGCACATGCAAAACTTAGCTCGACCTATTGATAAATAGGGCTTGAATGATTTCCTTGTAAGAAATCTCACTAAGTGTTGCAGCACATGCAACCTTTGCTCTACCTGTTGATAGGTAGGACTTGAATGATTTCCCTATAGGAAATATCACTAAGTGTTGTTGCACATGCAACTTTAGCTCGGTCTGCTGAGAGGCAGGGCTTGAATGATTTCCTTGTAGGAAATATCACTAAGTGTTGCAGCACATGCAACCTTAGCTCGGCATGTTGATAAGTAGGGCTTGAATGATTTTCCCGTAGGAAATCACTAAGTGTTGCAGCACATTCAACCTTAGCTCGGCCTGCTGATAGATAGGGCTTGAATGATTTTCCTGTAAGAAATCTCACTAAGTGCTGCAGCACATGCAACCTGAGATCAGTCTGATAGGTAGGGCTTGGATGATTTCCTTGTAGAAAATCTCCCTAAGTGTTGAAGAAAATGCAATCTTAGCTCGGCCTGCTGATATGCAAGGCTTTAATTTATGCTTCCGTAAAATCTTTATTTGTCAAAACATACATTTTATTATAAATGATTTGTGCACGATACAAGGTAATTTTCTATTTTACTGATAATATTTCTTAAGATATTCTGCATTCCATGAATGCATCAGGGTCTACCCTCCATATCTTCTAGCTTATAGGCCCCCTTACATAATACCTTGGTTACTTTATAAGAGCCTTCCTAATTCGGTCCTAGAGATCCTAAGTTTGGTTCTCTTGTAGCCAGAAAGCATTTTCTCAATACCAAGTTACCGACCTCAAACTCTCCACTTCCTAACTTTCTAATTATAGTACCTTGCGTGGCGTTGCTCATACACTACATTCCTGATTTCAGTCTCACACATTTTTCTTCTATTAAATCCGGTTCTCTCCGTAATGCCTTCTCATTTTCTTCCTCTTGATATATCATTGTCCGAATTGAAGGGATTCCCATTTCAAGGGGAATAACCGCCTCCATCCCAAAAGCTAAGGAGAAATGGGTATCTCCGGTGCTATTTTTAGACGTGGTACAGTAAGACCATAATACACTAGGGAGTTCCTCAGCCCATCCTTCCTTAAGAGTATCGAGTTTGGCTTTTAGCGTAGGCTTGATGATCTTATTGACCGCTTTAATTGGACATTAGCTTGAGGATGGTTTGGCGTAAAGAAGTGCTTCCGTATGTCGAACTCTTCGCAAAATTAGCAAAGCGAAGATTGTCAAATTGTTTCCCATTATCAGCTACAATAGAGTGTGGTATTCCAAATCTGCATACGATGGATTTCTATATAAAGTCGGTGGTCCTTTACTCGGTTATCTTAGCCAGAGGTTCTGCTTCTACCCATTTAGTGAAGTAATCTACTGCTACAATAGAAAACTTTGTCCCTCCTTTCCCAGTAGGCATGGGACCAATTAAATCAACCCCCCACTGGGAAAAGGGCCAAGAATCTATTACATAGTTTAAATCTCCTAGTGGAAGCTTGATGTTAGGAGCGAAGCGTTAACATTTATCATATCTCCTAACAAATTCTATCGCATCCTTCTTCATGGTGGGCCAAAAGTATCCTTACAGTATTATTTTATGATCCAATGATTGTCCACCAACATGATTCCCACATACTCCTTTGTATACTTCACGCAAAGCATAAAGTGCCTCTTCTTCATTCAAGCACCTCAATAGAGGCAAAGAATATCACTTGTAAAGGATATCATCGATCAAGGTGTACCTTGCCGACCTTACTCGAAGTTTCCTTGCTTCAACAGGATCTTTAGACATAAACTCGTTTTCAAGTATGCCATGATATCGTCCATCCATGTTAACTTTGAATCAGTTGTCATAGAAACGGTTTTCAATTCCTCGATGGTCAGATGACAAATTCTTACTAATGGGATGCTATCAAACTCCTTTATCCCTTCACGCTGTCAAACAAGCTAAGGCGTCGGCATGGCCATTTTGAGTTCGAGGAGTTCGTTTGACTAGCACAGTGTTGAAGTTTTTGAACTCTCATTTTACAACCTGAAGATAATTATTCATCCTTTCTTCCTTAGCTTTCGTTGACCGAATTAACCACCAGTTGTAAGTCATGTAAACTATCAGGTGAGCAACCCTCATATCTTTCGCCAACCTTATACATGCTATGAGTGCTTCGTATTCAGCCTCATCGTTTGAGGCTTTGAAATCAAATGATAATGTTCACAAAATAACTGGTGGTTCGAACTGATCAAGATAATTCCAGCTCCTGAAGAGTTTAGTAGAGGACCCATCCACGAAGAGTCCCCATGGTAAATCATAAGAAAGTTCTTCCACTAGATCCGAGCTGAACTCCACGACGAAATTGACAAGAGCTTGACCTTTCATGGAGGGGTGATGCTTGTATTTTATGTCAAACTGACGGAGCTCTGCTGCCCACTTAACCATCCGACCTGAAGTATCATGCTTTTGCAAAACTTACCTTGACAAAAAATTGGTTAAGATCTCAATCGGACGCTCCAAAAAGTAGTTTAATTTTCTTACTGTTATCACCATAGCATAAGCCAGTTTTTTAAAAGGAGAATAATGGAGCTCGACTTCATGTAGGGCTTTACTTACATAATAGACAGGTTGTTGTATTCATTTTTCCTCCCTAGCTAAAACAGCACTAGCATCGTGTTCGGATATCGCTAAATATAACACCAGCACCTCTCATGCCTTTGGTTTTGATAACACTGGTAGTTGTGACAGTCGTAGTTTTAACTCGTTAAAGGCGAGCTGGTATTCAAGAGTCCATTCACACTTCTCTCTTCCTCGCAAGACATCAAAGAAGGGTTTGCACTTATTAATTGACTTTGATATGAAATGGCTGAGGGCAGCTACTTGCCTCCCAGTCAAGCTCTGCACCTCTTTATGCTTTGTTGGGTGGTGCATATCAATGATGGCCCATATCTTTTCTGGATTTGCTTCAATTCCCCTTCGATTTAACAGATATCCCAAGAAGTTTCCTGAGCTTACACCAAAAGCACATTTGTGCAGGTTTAGCTTCATCCCATATTTTCTTAGGACTTCGAACATTTCAGCAAGATGTTGTCGATGATTTTTAGCATCTATAATTTTCACTAGCATATCATCAACGTATATCTCCATGGTTTTACCAATTTTCTTGGCAAACATGGCATTGACTAAACGTTGGTAGTTGACCCAAGCATTCTTAAGATCGAAAGGTATCATTTTGTAACAATAGAAACCTCAGTCAGTGATGAAAGCATTGTGTTCCTAGTCAGGTTCGTACATAGGGATTTGATTATATCCCGAATATGCATCCACGAAACTAAGCAACTCGTGTCCTACTGTTGCAACCACCATTTGATCTATCCTTGGTAATGGAAAGCTATCATTGGGATATGCTTTATGCAGGTCGGTGAAATCTATGTACATCATCCAATCCCCATTGATTTTCTTTACTAAAACTGGATTAGTAACCCATTTTGGATATTTTGCTTCATGAATAAATCCATTATGAAGCAACTTCTGCACTTCTTTGTTTAAGGCCTCGTACTTTTCTGGATTCAAAGGTCATCATCATTGTTATCATTGTCGGATTAGTACCCAGCTTATAGCAAATGATTTCAGGATTAATCCCTTTCATGTCTGAATGATCCCATGCAAAAACGTCAAGATTCTCCTAGAGAAATTCAATGATATAACCTCGGAAAGGTGATTGTAGTTCGTGACCTATCTTGAGTTCTTTTGGTGGGTTGCATGATCTAACTTCTACTCTGTCCAGTTCTTCTATGGGTTTTCCCTACTTTATTCTTATACGTTGGTCTAATGAACTGAGATTGGATTCCACCAGACATATCATATGAACTTTTGAATTGATCCTTACTTGGCATACTTTAGTAACATCTTTGTTTCCCTTAATTTGTCCTACACCATAAGATGTGAAAAATTTAAGGAAATAGTCATACATTGATACAATTGCTTTGAGGTTGAATAGCGAAGGTCGTCCCATAATGGCATCATATGGAGAACTAAAATCCAACACTACGAATTCTGCATTTAGTTTAGTTCGGCGTGGAACTTCACCGACTTCAACAGAGAGCTTGATTTTTCCCTTTACTATGGTGAGGTACCCATTAAGTCCTAAAACCACGTTCAAATATGGTTATAGAAAACTCAACGGGATCCTCATCCATTCCAATGTATTAACATAAAGTATATTAAGGGAACTCTCTGTATCAAGACTTTGGGCACGATAATTCCTACTATTGGTATTGAGATAGCCATAATTCCGGGATAGGAACATGGATCCACATCTCTTTCTTCAAATGAAAGTTGACCATCTGCAATACTCCGACGATATTTCTCGGTAATGCCGATCTTAGTGAGGTCGGCAACAATAGGTCTTTTTAACTTGTTCTTTCATGCTTGCTCATTTCCTTTTAACATTTGGATCTAAGGGCTAGGCAAATCAACATTTCAAGCCCTTACATGGACATGATTTTTGCGCACGATGTCTGGTCCATTTGGAGTAGGAAACTTCACAATAATGATATATCGAGGTGGCAACTTGCAAATCATGCAATAGTTTGAAGGAACATCTACAATAATGAAATATGCTAAAATCCTTCTTTGACAAGGGAGTTCGCTTAACTCCACACTTAAAACAATTTGCCCTCGAGCTACAATAAAAGCTCCAGAGAACCTTTGCAACCTCCTGGAGTATGGCTGGAGGTAACATTCTTAGATTCCCATTTGCTCCAATGTTCGGGAATACAACACATTGACTGAACTCCCATAATCAACCAGTGTCCGATGTACTCATATCTCTATGACAATCACAACTATAACCAATGCATCACTTTAGTCTTATAGAATTTCGTACGAATCTTCTTCTGAAAATCCAAACCACTCCGAGTATGGCGCTTTGTAAATCTTGAGCTCTAGTGACATCACATTATGATTTTGGCAGATGCGGGCACTGTGTTCCTGTCTACGCCTGACTCTTCTAGATCCTTTAAGACACTAATTATCACTTATCAAAGTTTTGATCTTAGTTTGAAGGAGAGGATCCCGAGCTTGTGGACCGGGCTGAGTTCGTTGAGTCATTCCTTGCTGGTTTAGTTGTCGGTTGTCATTTGATTTGTTTCTCTAGGCTTAACTACAAACTCTTGTAGGTAACCTCATCGAATTAAAGATTCAACCTCTTCTTTCAAATTTCTGTAATTTTCAGTATTATGCCGTTCTATGGTATTGGCAGTACCTTCCTTGATTTTTTTTCCCAAAAATTCTTTTTCTGAGATGGGGGTCTACGAAATGTTTCTTTTTCCTCTGCTTGTAAGAAAACTTATTTCAACGTGGCATTTAGCGGATGATATTCATGGGATATATCCGAATATGGCTTAGAATGACCTTAATCTCTTCTGTCCTTTTTTCTTTTACGGCTAACATCTTTATCCATTTGTTTTCCTTTTATTTAATGTTAAGATTGTGGATTTAGCTTGAGTTCTTCCTGATCTGATATAGCTTCCTCTGTGCTAATATGTTTTTCAGCTCGACTTAAGAACTCATGGTACGTCCGAGTTCCATCCTTATGTACAGACCACCAAAACCTCATTTTTTGGCTTTAGTCCAGAAAGGACTGCCATAAGCGTGGCATCATCGGAAATCTTCTCAACCTCCATGTATCGCTTGTTAAATCTACTGAGATAACTTTTGAACGATTCAGTCTTTTCTTGTTTAATGCTCACCAACTACTCCTTAGGAGTGGTCCTTGCTTTTGAACCCATAAACTGGGCAAGAAATGTCATGGCGAGGTCATTTCAGTTTTTTTATGGATCTTTGATGTAGCTTTTTAAACCACCTTTGGGCCTTATCTTCCAAGTTCAATGGGAAAGTACGACACATTATGGCATCTCCTGCTCCCTAAAGTTCCATCTAGGAAGTGTATTTGTCTAAATGGCTTAGAAGGTCTCATTCCCCTTCGTACCCGGTTAGTTGTGGCATTTTTAACTTTTTGGGTAGAGGTTCAGCAAGAATATCCTCAGTAAAGGGAGAATGGCATTTGGTGAAATGATCTTCCATGTTTCCTTTGTCATTAGCTTTCAGGTTAGCAATATGTTTTTTCAAAGCACTCATTTCGGGCTCTGGTTGTTCTACTGAGCGTTTGATATGTGGTTCATCATGTCTACTCACAGGTGTTAGGGAATGTTGAGAACCCAATCTATCAAACACGTTGTTAGTTCTCCTAGCAATTGGCTTTGCAGTTATAGGAGAGCTTTTGATCCTTCAATTTATCTTTTGGAGGATTCTTTTCCTGAGAACTGAAGAGTCCTCATGGTTGGAGGTTGTCTAATCCTTTCCCTATGAGAAAATTCTACCTCAGTGTCTTGTGGTAGAACATGAACTTGATTTCGTTCTAACCTATTAACAACGTTTGTTAGCTTTTCAATGGCTTCCCTCATTGCAGTCATTTAGGGGTCAATAGTTTCATTTTGACCTTGTGTTCTCCCAGCATTTTATAGATTGCTAGTTTGTTCAGGACGGGTGTGGGATTGGTTTCCAGATGCTAATGAATCATCCATTGTGCTATTCCTTCATGGATTTTATGGAGAGATATGACTGCTTTTCAAGCTAGGAGGCCATCCTTCTATCTCCAAATTGTTGACGTTGAAAATTATATAAATAGAATTCAAGCCAACATAAGATGGAAATAGGAACTTGATTGATTGTAAATCAAAGGATTACAAAGGTTGATACAATAATTCCTTTCTCCTTTTGAAGGAGATATTTGTAATATGACAATGTAGAAAAAGATTGTAATGGCCCATCCTCTTCTTCTTTCCCCTTCTTCTCTTTATAGGGAAGATTTTGCATACATCTTTCATTTACCCATCTTATCAGGTACAGTGTCGAACTAAGAAAGTACACTCATTGTCGGGTTTGGATTGGTTAAAGAGCTCGGCCTGTCATGTCATTATAAGTTAGTCTTATATGTGGTTCCCAACAATTAACGAATTACTTAGTGAGGGAAGCTAAAGCATTCTATTGGTTGAATAGTGGGCGCTGATGTAAGGTCTACTAGGTGTCATTTGTTTGTAGACGATTAGTACAATGAGTAAGAAATCTTTAATCATTGTATTCCCTTCGACCTCAATAAACTACATATCCGAACTGACCTCATACATCCAAACTCACATTAGCACAGGCTTGCGTCACATACCAAACTGTATTTCGTCGACCTCGGAGGTCGGATGCCAACAACATACATTGAGTTCATTTCAGATTCCACTATCTCCTACCATCCCTTTGAGTTTATACTTGACTTTGGTTCTGCGTAATTAATAGGTTCATCATCATCGATTAGTAATATCATATTAGTAATCATAAATTCAAGGTTGAATGGTCCTATTTGATTTATGCTGAGTTGGAATGTCTTCAAGAGTCTCTACATCCTAACCAAGAGTTTGTCCCTCAGAAGGTGTTAGATCAGACTCAAGTTCATCTAATTGATCAACAGTATCTATGGATTCAAGAACGTTAAGTTCCCACTGCCCTCTCCTAGAATGAGTTCTTTCTCTATGAATATGATGTCTTAAGAAGAACAATTTCGTCTCTATGGGATTATAGAATCGATATCTAATAGTCTGTTTTAGATATCTACAAATATGCATTTATAGGGTTTAACCTCAGGCTTATCCAATTTTATACGCTTCATATAAGTGTCACGGTCCTAAACTTTAACATGAGAAAAGTGGGCCTTCTGCCTTTCCAAAACTTGTATCATGTTTCTCAATTGACTTAGATGGGATACCATTTAGTGTGTAGTACACAACAATCAGTGACCCTCAAAACAATTTTGGGAAGTTTGCATGGCTCATTATGGGTCACAATATATATAATAGTGTACGATTCCTCCATTCAGATACACCGTTATGTTACGGTGTATGTGGCGGAGTGCACTATGAGATAATCTCGTTCTCTTTTAAATAATCTAAAAATTCTCCTTTTAGATATTCCCCATCTCCATGGGATCTTAATGTTAGAATACCTTTACCTACTTGTTTCACTACTTCTAGTTTAAATTCCTTGAACTTTTCAAGTCCTTCATGCTTAAATTTCATCAAATATACATAAACATATCTAAACAACTGGCCCCATAGTAATTGTTCTGGTTACTCATGAGGAAAAATTGGAGAAATTCAATGACTTGAATTCCAAAATGTGGCAACAATCTGACCACCTTGAATTTTGCAAGGCTCTTGGCTGAAGATGCTCTGGAACTCAATGAGGGTGAGGGTAATGTCCAAGTTATCAACACCCTTAATGCTTGAAAATATTCTGATTTTCTGTGCCACAACTATATTATGAATGGTTTGGCTGAGCATTGTATAGTACGATAAAAATAGCCAAATAGTTGTGGGTGTCTTTGGACTGGAAGGAGTAAATTAAAGATGTAGGGGGCTAAGAAATTTTTTGTTGGCCAATTCTTGGATTACAAAATAGTGAACTCCAAAACTGTAATTAATCAAGTACAAGAACTCCAAATGATTTTACGCGAAATTCACATCGAGGGGATGAATTTGAGTGAAACTTCCCAGGTGGTATCAATTATTGAAAAGCTACCTCCGGCGTAGAAGGATTTCAAAAATTACCTTAAGTACAAGCGAAAGGAAATGAATATGAAGAACTATTGTTAGGCTTCGAATCGAAAAAGACAATAGAAGTTCTAAAGAGAAAGGGTTCGATCTCGTTGTGGTTAAAGTCAATGTTGTGGAGTATGGTCAAACCATATTCTCTTTCTTGTTTCCTATGGAAATTTCTATTGGAGACTAGACAATTGAATAGCTATGGATTGCAGATCGTGATTATTGTGTTCAAGATAAATAAAGGAGTTTATAGAATTCATCAAATGTATAATTTCTATCACAGTTTCTTTCTAAATACAAAAAAGATCCTTGTTGGAAATTGAAATATTATTTAAATTTCGTTGTGCATGTTTAGTAAATTCTCAAAAATTGTATCAGAGCCTAATTTATTCATGTTAGAAACTGTTTTGCATATTTGAACAATCAAAAGTTGATTATTTATATTGTTTCTTGAATTTACCAATTTATTTTTCTACTTTAAAAATCTTTTTTTTAAAGAACAATTAATTTTCTTGGTCGAAAATTGGATCGGACAAAAGAAGGGATGACAAGGATGGACGACAACAATAGTCGAAGTGGCAACACATGTTGTTGCATGCTGCAACGAAGACACCACCAGCAGGTTCATCACCTTTCCAAATTAGCAGCGCAAAAGCCATGCTGCTTGTAGCAGCACTTGCAAACAACGAGAGGCCACCACTTAAGCAATGGATGAGTGTGGAATTGGTGGGTTTTGATATCCAATAAATTCGGGCGATGATGTTAAATCAGTTTTGTTAAATTATATTTCATAGGCCTGGCCGGTGAGTGAAGTGAAATGTCGACATCATAATCGAACAAATCATTCCTACAACCTATTTGGGCCATTTAATGTAGTCTAATTTCATTATTGTTGCTCATGGCCCAACTCATTACCTTGGACAACTTTTTGGTTAATAGCTCATTTACTTGTTACCTATTGGGCATCTATTCCTTGACCTAAGGTCCACCTATTTTGGCTTATATATGTTGCACGTTATTTTTGTGTTTGATCGTCCCGACTCCACCCAAACCCTAAATCCAAGGTTTCAAAAAAAAATTGGGGATAAGGGCCTTTTTGTAGTTTATGAAATTGCAGCCTCCCGCCTACAATTAATAATTTAGGAGTCAATGTACAATTTTCAAAGTAAGGTTAGATTGTAATTTCAAAAAAATTAAAAGGCATGTTTATAATTTTAAAATAAGAATCGCAATTTTTAAAGTAGTTTTTGAATTTAAATACTAAAATGGTTTTTGAATTAAATTTTAAAATGGGTTTTGACCCAAAATTCAATATTGACCCAATTAAAGTATTATTTCAAATCGATGGCTTTTATATTATTGTTAAAATCTGATATTAACTAAAATATTAAAATTTGACTCCAGATTGAATTTTATTTTATTTACAAGTTTTATCATAAATTAAAACGTAAATTCAATAAAAATTAGAATTGGGCCATAATTTGACTTGTAATTAGGATTTTATTTTAATTATATTATACCATCCTATTATATTCATGGAATTAGAGATGGACTCTAATTAAGTAAAATTTGATTTTAATTAAATTGAAACACTAATTAAATTAATTGCTTAATTTTATTGATTAATTATTTAGTTTCTCCGATCTATCTATCTAAATATGTTGAAGAGTTTTAAACCATTATAATTGTTAGACTCTTGAAACATGTTTGCATATAATATTAGATATTATAAAGGAATACATTTATTTGATGAATGTTTATTTAGTAGATGATTAATGACTTGACCATGTAGATGTATTGAATAATTAGTTTTATTCTTATTGTTTTATAGCCCTGCAAGATCTTATCCTTTTTGAACTTATGAGCCCGTTGTTATTGTCATTATGGGCATGTGTGTCCAATTCTTTTAAGCCTACGTATCAGCAAGTATATGATACATATTGCAGCTAGATTAATTGAAGACTTAAGAAAAGGAGAATACCATAAAGATTGAGCATTGTAGGAGTCAATATTATACCGCTAAGGAACTGACCAACTAGTCTTTTATTTGGCTCAGAATTGTAGATAGAATTAGTCCATAAACGTCCACACTATTATATGTATGTTTATTTGCGTGTTAGATATATAATATGATAAGACATTTACATAAAAAAATCATTCGCTAAAATATTAAGTCAATTTATTATTCGTCTTCCATCATTGTAGTTAAAAAGAAGGTCCTAAATCGTCTCAACTTATTAAGTATACTCAGTTTGACTTCATGAAATATTAGATATTTCGAAATGATGGGCTCAATTTAACTAAAATTTATCTTTTATTGAGTACACTCGTGGAGATAAATTATAGAGGCACATTAAGTTCACACACATGTAAAAATAAAAAAATATTTTATTAAGACTTGTTAAGTATATTCAAGATTTTAGTATAATTAATGGAATCTCAGCCCACTAAGAATAAGGTTTCGATTCCATTAATTTATGTATGAGTGTCATAAATTTATTTTTAAAAAGTTGAAACTATTTATTTTAATTAAGTCCATATTAAATTATGCAATATATTTGATAAATATTAATTCTTTATTTTGTGTCATTTGTAGTTTATTAAATCATGAGTAATCAGGTGAATTTGAGATGCATACTAGATGTTAAAAAATTGATTGGGTCAATTTTTTCTCGATTGGCACCGTAATCTGAGAATTGTTCTCAAGCATGATAAAATTAGTTATGTCCTTGAGCAGTCCTTTCCAGAGACACCTACTAAGGACTCGACTGGGAAAGATGTAGCTGCTTATAACAAACACGGTGATAACGATAATATTGTAGCATGTGTAATGCTTGCAGCTATGTCACTTGAGTTTGAAAAACAATATAAGAGTATGGATACTTACACCATGATGTTTCATATCAAGGAATTTTATGATGAACAATCACGTATGAAAAGATATGAGACTTCCAAGAAATTGTACCAGTGCAAAATGGCAGAAGAATCTTCAGCCAATGCTTATGTGCTAAAAAATGATTGGCTTTATTGAGAAGTTGGTCTATACTAGTGCAAAATGGCAGAAGATTCTTTAGTTAGTATTCATATACTGAAGGTGATTGGTTTTATTAAAAAGTGGCTCAATTGGGTTTAGTGATGAACCATGAACTACGTCTTGGCTTGATTCTGCAATCTCAACCAAAGAGCTATTCACTGTTTATTATGAATTTCAGCATAAATAAGCTTGAATGCACACTCCCTAATTGTTAAACATGATTAAAACTGTTGAGCCCAATGTCGAAGCTAGTAATGGGCATGTCTTTGCCATTGATTCCTCCAAGGACACTAAGAAGAAGATTAAAGGAGGTTTTAAGAAA
>CAIGRO010041352.1:0-10030 GCA_903798355.1 Fraxinus baroniana | reverse complement strand
AAAATTAAGATTATTATAATTACAGGAATTATTAGGATTTGATTTCAATCCCTGTGGAAAACAATACTCTACTCTCACTATATTAAAACTTGACACCGTACACTTGCGGTTGGAAAAATCAAGCATCACTAACCTCATACCCTGTCCTCATACATTTCTTTTAGTGCACATTCACGTAGAATAAGACTTTTGACTTTCTGGCGTCTCTTCGGGATTTGGACCTTCAACTTCGTTTACTGCACATCGACTATTCGTATTCTGCCCATTCGCCTTCAAGCCTCTATAAATTTACGTGTTTATTACATACTCACCATCTTCGTCTTTGTTCTCCAGTAAATTACTCCCTTGTTATCCTTTGTAGTATTCAAATGATGGGTCTTCTATACTCAGGGGATCAACTGTTTTCTTTTCCAACTGAAATGACTCTTTCTCTTTTCCAAGTTCATCGTCTTTGGTATGGGAGGTATAGGAAATATTTTCTAGTCAATAAATATCTTCTCAGCGTCCTTTCCATTTTTGATCTCTGGTGGGAGATCTTGATGTGAAACCAATAGCTTGTTGAGAGTGTTTCTCAGCCTCTCCGTCTATTTTACAGTGATGCATTTAGGAAGGTGATGAAAGCCGATTCACCCCCTTCTATAGTAGTTGATAGGAGAAATATGGTAACTTGCCTTCAGTTGCGACTAATAGGCCATTTATATTTTGTATCCCTCAGTTTGTAATAAGTACTTGCTAATAAAATATTGCTCTCATCTTATTTGAACGCGATCGTTTAATTTATTTTTACTTTACTTGTTTAACAACGTGGTGCGTGCCTATATTTGTTCACTTTCCCATATGGAAGGAACATACTTTTTAAAGTACTCACTATTAATAAACCTTATGTGCTTTGTGCCATCTAAATCCTCTAAATGATAAGCTCTGTTAGGCAATATGCTCTTCACTCTATATGGTCCTTCCCAATTTGACGACCACTTGCCGTACTTTGGATCTTTGCTATCCAAATGGAGTATTATTTTCCACACCAAATCGTTCAGGCTAAAGGACTGGCTACGAATTTTTTATTATAGAATTTAGTCATCTTTTGTTTTTGCACCGCAGTCTATCTAGGACGTCCAATTTCAACTCGTCCAATTCTAACAAACTTTAGGCTAGTGATTCTGCATAATCACCATCACTTAAATTATTTTTCAGGCTTATTCGAATTGACTATACATTGATTTCCATAGGCAACACCTCTTCTTGTCCATAAGTAAGCTGAAATGGAGTCATTTTGGTACTCCAGCGTGGTGATGTCCGTAAGCCCATAAACTTTATTTAAACATTCATGCCAGTTTCTGACGTTTCCATCTATCATTTTTTTATGATATTTTTCAAAGTCTTATTAGAAGACTCAGCTTGTCCATTAGATCGAGTGTAATAAGGCGTGGAGTTTACTAGCCTAACTCCATATTCGCTCAAAAATTCCTTTACTTGATCCCCATTTAAAGAAGTTCTGTGATCCATAATTAAAGTTTGTGGTATTCCAAACCTATAGATAATGTGGTCGCGAATAAAGTTTATAATACTTTTCTGAGAGATCTCCCTTAAAGGTATTGCTTCCACCCATTTAGTGAAGAAATCTGTTGCAACTATTATGAATGTATGTTGCTTGGACGATGGTGGATAAATCTTCCCTATCAAATCTATCGCCCAACTTTTAAATAGCCAAGACTTAATGATGAGTGTCATTTCTCTTGTTGGCGCTCTTTGTATTGGACCATGCTTTTGACATGCTAAACAACTCCTTGTACATTGAATGCATGATTCCCAATCTTGGGCCAAAAGTATCTGTTTCTAATAATCAATCACCTCATTCTTGGCTAGCCTGATGGGATGGTGTTGATGGCTGCTCCATTGTCAATGAGTACTTTCATCGTAGGTATACCATTAACTAAGGCCTTCACGTACAATGGCCTCAAATGTTTGGTTAACTTTGTAGTTGGTCTCTTGAAAATGACTTTCTCGACTGCATCTATTTCAACTCCTTATTTATCCTGTTGATTGGTTGCCGTGTGACAAGTCCACGTGCAATACTTCATCCTGGGTTACTGCTTCTTGGACTCCTTCCTTACTTTTTTCCAATGCTTCTTCTTCGGTTATCCAACTTGTTGGAGGAGGCAGTATTCTTGGAGGTGACCCATATTTCTCAGCACGAGGCACCCTCACCTTTCTTTTTGGCATTCCATATAGTATATAGAAGTCAAAGGGACACCCAGATGGTTCACCTAATAAATCCATCTCGCATACACCTTCCTGATACAACTATTTCAATAATGTGTTGCACGACACTCCTCTTCTTCTCCTCTCTGATTCCAAGTCAATTTTAACTTCCATGTTGGTCATGTCATCATCTTTTTCTTTACCATGTATTGCTTGAGATGTTTAGCCTTCTTCACATTCCAATACACATGCTTCTTCCTCACTTGCTTCTTCTTCCTCATCTTCATTCAACTTGCTTTTGAACTCATTAGCTAGTAAATAATTGTTAGCCACGAAAGGAGGTAGAGTACTAAATTGGATGGTGAGGGACCGCTCTGGATCCTCTTCATCTTCAGGTTTCTTGTCACGTTCAAACTTTGATCTTCCAGAGGAACTTTCTGGCAACTCCTCCACTGATTCACCCATACTAGCCTCTTTATCACCATTGAGGACATTTTAGTTAGCCACTTAAACAGTTTAGGCACCTTGGAACATGATGATCCATGTTGTTGCTTCATCATTCGTCTATAATTTCGTTGAAAACGTCTTTGTTGGGTTCTGGTCATTTCATTAAAGGGTATAACTATTCCTATATTGTACTGGAAGGAATGCCATACAATTGGTTGGCGAGGATGCGGCCTGAACGTTCTCACACTATTCATCAACCTGAACTGCCACTCAAAAGGCCGTTTTCCATAAAATGGTATACTCTGTTCTCCACCAGATTGGGAACTTGGAGTAATGTTAGGGCGATGGTAATATTGCTGTGTTATTGGTTTGCCCACATTCTCCTTCATTTCTCTATTGCATCAAACGCACAACACACCCTCATCCTTTCTAGATTCTTCCCTTTTGATTCGTTCAAAAATGCTGGAATGTGGCTTAGAATCCTCTNCCTGTATTCACTTTCAACTCTCCCTTACATCTGGCACATAGGACGTCTTTATCCTGCCTAAGTTCCTTCCCTTTGATGCTTTCAAAAATACTGGGATGTGGTTTGGAGTCTTCTTCTCCATCATCAATCACCAATTTGAACTTTGGCAATTTGTTTTTAAAGCTGGTTGTTAACATATTCACCCCAAGTGACTGTGGAAGGGGGTTTTCTTCCACTGCCATCTTCTTCTTTTCTTCGAATGTAATTCGTCCTGACTCAATAGTATCATGTAACACATGGCGAAAAACCACACAATAATTAGTCATATGTGACCATGCATTATGCCATTTACAATATTTTTTACCTTTAATTTGTTCAGGGTTTGGCAACTTATGCTTATCGCTCAATTTAATCTGCTTATCCTTATACAGCTTGTTAAAGATAAGATCAGCTTTGGTCATGTCAAATGATAACACCCTAGCCTTTTTGTTTTTATCTTTTATAGGCTCATTCTTCTCTAACATTTTAGATTTGGCCATCATAGGACATGCATACGCGTCTCCTTTAACCAATTCGGCCAGACATATTTCGGTCTGATGTTCGTCATCAACAGCGTGAACATCAAATTTAGGGTCTCTATAATAAGTCCATTTACTAGAGTTTTTCATTTGTTCATCTTGTCTTACCAGACGTTCATACCTAATCACGTTAGCACTCAACTGAAATAGATCGGAAAATTCTCTGTCTTGGAATTTCTTTTTTAAATAAAAGCTTAAACAGCTTTGAGTGATTCTAATGAATTCTTTTTCAGGCAAAGGTACGAAGCACTTATACCTAGCTATTTTAAACCTCTGGAAGAAGCTTTCTGCCCATTCATTTGGCAATTGATGTAAATTCGCCAAATCGACCAAGGTAACTTCAGATTCAGTTTTGTAAAATCGAGCATGGAACAATTGTTCCAATTGTTGCCATGTTTGGACAGAATTTGCTGGCAAGTTAATGAACCATGAAAAGGCTATCCCAATTAACGAACTAGGGAATGGTCTCATCTTATGGTAGTCAGTTACATCGCCACATTGTAGTGTAAATCGTTCTATATGTTCCAAGGTAGAAACTTCTCATAAACCGGTAAATAATGAGAATTTCGTTACCTTATACCCTCTAGGCCACAGATACGCTTGGTCTACCCAATCAGGATATAACCTTGTGTAAGTCAGCCTGGTAAAAGGACGCATTCCAAAAGTCATTTGATCTTGTACTATTTCTGTAATTTGATTCCTCAACATAACGTTGGGATTATATGGGACTCCTATGGGCTGATTCATTGGTGGGATCACTTGAGGCCTAATGTTTGGTACCTGGTTTGTGACAGGGATGCCGTTATTTAAACCATTATTACCATTAATTTCAATGTTCCCGCCATCATTAACACGCAAAGTGTTCTGTCTATTGGTTTGGACATTGTCTCTTGCATTTGGGTTACCTTCTAAGTTTGATGCTCCGCTACCAATATTCAAGTTAGCCATTACACCACCCCTGGTTTGAAGTAGATGGTCCAAATGGTGGTTCTATTCCTTGATTTGGACTTAGAACTGGAGAATTTTGACCTGCAGCCGTTCTAGCTTGAAAGTAATTCCCTATACTTGGCATGACTGGTTGACAAATTTGGCCCACTAACTGGTTCATGATTTCGTTTAGATTATTTAGTTGTTTGGCCATATTATCATAATGTGCATTCCCATTTTGAATAAACTTTTCCATGTTATGAACATTTCGTAAGTTTACCTGCTCAACGACGTCTTGTATGAGTTCACCTAGCAATGCGCGCATGGTCCGAGGACTCAGTTCTGTCATTGGCTCGTAACGATTTTGACTCTGTCCATCTATTCCTAGAATGTTCTGTTGCTCCTCATATAGTCCAATTACAGACTGGACTAGTCCCTGACTGCGGCTCTTTATCAGAGTTGTTATGAGACATATTGCTTTCACTTTTTGTATCTTCAAACACCAAACTGTCCCACTGGGCATGCCAAATTGTTTCGCACGTAA
Source organism: Fraxinus baroniana (assembly GCA_903798355.1). Taxonomy (NCBI): domain Eukaryota; kingdom Viridiplantae; phylum Streptophyta; class Magnoliopsida; order Lamiales; family Oleaceae; genus Fraxinus; species Fraxinus baroniana. Next base: position 4,866 of record CAIGRO010041352.1, on the reverse strand, counting down.
AGTCGGGTCTCGCTAACAATTAAACGGGGGTTCAGACGATTGTGTAAGGAACGGACCTCTTGAGACAAAATTCCAAAAATGGGTGCTTTATTGATGAAGATTTACAATCAGCTAGAAGCGAAAAGGCCTCTAAGGGACGGAAGCATACAGAACAGTTGAAAGTTAAATTCGATAAAAGTAAAGGAAATGAAAATTACATATTTTCTGTTCGAGAGTGTTTGATTCGAGGTCCTTTCTTCTATGCCTTCTCTTCTCTTTTATACTCCTTTGACAGTTGTTGCCGTGGAACCACCTGAAACTGCTGGTCATCCTGTAACTACCTACGTTCTTCATCATGACTGAATAGTCGTGGAACTTCCGTTTTAACTGTTGTCATTACTTCCACTATTTAACCGTTTATAACTGAGATTTTTGGATCATGGGANTTTGACAGTTGTTGTCGTGGAACCGTCTGAAACTGTTGGTCATCCTATAACTACCTATGTTCTTCATCATGACTGAATTGTCATGGAACTTCCCGTTTTTACTGCTGTAATCACTTCCGCTATTTAACGACTTATAACTGAGATTTTTGGATCATGGGACATGATGATATTGTCCATTAACTGCCTCAGTAACCGTTGCTCATAATAACAATTCGTCCTTGGCTTGGGTGTCTCGTAGCCTGGGCGATGATGACACCGTCACCCCTAAACAATAATGCAGTTTCATAATCGCCCAACGCTTGGGAATTTAGCATGTTTGGACGATGATGGGCATTTGCTACATTACTCCATCTTGGGCCTTCTATATGGTTTTCTTTAGGCCTATCCTTCGAACTTCATAATTGGGCTCCATTCTATGAGCCATTTAATTGGGCTGTTTTTTTATGTGTCAACAACATCTCTTTCCATTCTATTAAAAATTGCTTCTACCATTTTTAATGCTTGAATCTAATTTTCCTCTGCAATCAGCATGTTTTCGGATTCAGAATTGTCTTTAGTCTATTTGGGGTAGTTTATTGATTATTTATGGTGAATTTTCTTAATTATGGGGGTTAAGTAATATAATTTCAGTGGCAGTGGCAGTGGCTCTGATCTTTGATAATTGCTTGCAATTTTGTAGTTTCATAACTATGGTCGGTTTTGTTCATTATTTTGAGCAATAGGGGCAGAAAACAAAGACAAGGATAAAGAAACAGAACTGTGTTCCAATATAGTTCTTCCAGCTTTTTGTTCGGACATAAGTTCTCTTCAAATTTATGACTTGTGACTTGTGACCGAAAAATAATACGCAACCTATTATTTTAATAAGTTGTGACCTATTAAATATGTGATTTATGACAAAAAATAATGAGTGATCAATTAATTTGAGAATGTCACCAACAAAATAAATGAGTTGTAACCAATAAAATTTTAGATGTCATCGATACATAATATGTGACCTAAAAATTGTTATTGTGACTCACAATTTATTAAGTTGTAACCAATAAAAATGTTGATTTTATGATCGATAAATAATCCGTAACCTATCAAAAATTTTAACTCGTGACCGAGAAATAACTTGTGACCTATAAAAAATGGGATATGTTACAAGTACATAGGGGGTGCCATAATAGTGTCCATAATGGGCACATGGCACCCCCTATTGGAAGGTGTATAATCCATAACAAATTTTAATACGTAGTTGAAAAAGAAGGAAATGTTATTGATGTGACATATTGTTAAACTATAACATTAAAATTCGATATTTTGAGACTAAAAAATAATGTGACCAATAAAAAGATTTCTGACTTGTAACCGAAAAATAATACGCGGCCTATTATTTTAATAAGTTGTGACCTATAAAATATGTGATTTGTGACCAAAAATAATGTGTGACCAATTAATTTGAGAATGTCACCAATAAAATAAATGAGTTGTAACCAATAAAATTGTGGATTTGTCATCGATGCATAATATGTGACCTAAAAATTGTTATCGTGACTCACAATTTATTAAGTTGTAATCGAGTTGTGACCAATGAAAATGTTGATTTTGTGATCGATGAATACCGTGACTTTTAAAATTTTCTATTTGTACCCGAGAAATACCAATAAAGTTCTTGATTTGTGACCATAAAATAAGTTGTGACTAATAATTTGATAAATTGTGATCAATTTGCAATGAATAAATGAGTTGATAAGGTCACAGTTTACTTGTTACATGTTTGAGTCCACAAGTCACACTCATTTTGTGTAGTTCACAAATCAATATAGACGAGTCACCGATCAATAAGATCAATTAATTTGATAGTTAACTGTGGCTAATTATTTCATCGTTAAGGCCACTGATCATTGTCACGGGTTTGAGTTCACAAGTCACAGTCTTTTTTTATAGGTTACAAATCAATATAAACGGGTCACAAATCAATATTAACGGGTCACATGTGTTTGTAGAGTCACGATTCAAATTTATAGGTCACATTTTATATTACTAGTCACAAATAAGAATCAAGAGGTTAAAAATTGTGTCAACTGTACAAAAAAATATGACGGAATTGTCGGCGAAATATTTGTCGGAATAAATCAGCGACGGGAACAATCTCCAGAATAATCATTGGAATCGGAGTAGTCGTTGGAGCGGTAGCGGTTGTGGAGGTGGGGTGGGTTATATATATATATGTCAAATATCTGATTTTAAAAATTTGAAAATTATTTTCTTATTTTTGAAATAGTATAAAGTAAAAGTATGAGAAATGACATTTTCCCTTTAAATCATGGCTCAAACGAAGTGGACCAACTCGATTTCCAAACATGTAATGCTATTTGTACAATTTTGTGTACAAATTGATAAAGTGCATTATTTTAACTCACTTCCTTTTCTTTTCTTTCCTTTTTTTTTTCTTCTCTCTTCCAAAACATGGTTTTTTTCTCTATCCTTCTTTATTTTTTTATTTCCTCATTTTCTCTCTCTTCCATGGTACATCAATTTGTATATAATGGTATACAAGTAGTATTACTCTTTATAAAATCTTGCCCAAACTCGAGAACCTAGCCCAAATAAAATCACCTTCATTTTGTTAAAAAATTAAAAGCCACATGTCGCTCCATTGCTGCCTTTGTCGGATCGACCAACCTCTTAGAATCCATGGCAGCATTGTGGGTGGCCTCTCTATCACCACTATTGCACGGGGATGAACCAAAGGCGCCGCCCCATCGTGAGGGTGATCGTGCGTGATGACCCACAATTGCTACACCTTCAACAGGCACTGTGCCATAGTTTCGACCACGGCATTGGCACTCGAAGGTGTTGCCACCTCGTGCCAAACTGCAGTAGCAACCACAGGCGCCACTTCACCTAGAAGAACCTTTGTTGATATCCATGGTGACTTTTCTATTCCTCTCAAATTTTTAGTGAAATTGCACAGTTGGTCTTTATATTCGTTTGATAAGGTAAACTTTGGTCCTTCAGCCATAATTGTAGATCCAAGATGCATTCGAGCCTCTCTTTTTTTTTATTCTTTTTTGCTGAAAATGTGTTGTGTATAATAAATTTTTGGAGAGCATGAGGTTAGAAAGTAGAAAAAAGTGCCAAATTTATATGCAAAATATTTTATTTTGAGAATGTGATTGAAAATGACTTCGAGAAAAACCGAGTTTTTAGATAATGGAGATCAAATAGAAGCTAAGTATTACAGATTAAGTCTTCTAAGTCAAAATTGTAGAACCGATCCTCTATACCAAAAATTGCTGTAACAATCCCACAAAAATAAAAAATAAAACCTTAAATCTATTGCACAAATTGAAATCAAAGGGAAAATCAGGGAGTCGTAATCCACCCCTTTGTTACGTGACTAGATCTAACAATACATCACACTCCAAAATCTAAGGCCACAATTTCATTCAGCAAAACTCCATCAATCTTGACCTAATCAATTTTTGATCGCCCGAGATAATTCATTAATCACATTTTATTCCATTAAAAGAATAAGATTGCATTTTCAGTGCAATTGAATTTTTTTTTTTTTATAACCGTGGATGTCCGGACCAGCTTACGCGCACCTCGACTAATCCTACGAGCCCCTGAAGTTTACAGCCGTTTCTCACCTCAGTGGCCCTGAGGGGACTCGAACGGTGACCATTGGGGAGCAAACCCAAGGCCTGACCAATTGAGCTACCCCTCAGGGTTAGTGCAATTGAAATTATTGATGCTATATAAACAATAATTACATCATCTAACTTATTGTTCTTATGTATTACCCTCGTTAATCACTACGAATATTTAGAACAAAGTAAAATGACCAAAATGCCATTTTTCAAATATACATTAAATTTTCAATCTCATTTTCTATTTGATAGTCCCATGTGATCACGTCAAGATATTAATTCAACTGTCTATGTCGAATTACTAAGCTCAAATTTAACCATCAACTAGAAAATCCCTTAGAGGTCATGATAGTGCCTATTAAATAGGTTAACGAATTTCATATTGCTATATATATTCCCTGATTATTTCACTTTAATTTTCAAGACACCGAAATATTGATCATTGGTTTGATTTCACCTTTTGATACACCAAAAACTTCAAATAATTGAAGTCCATAGCGCGTAAAATTAATGTACTAATAGTAAATTGAAATTAAATTCATATGATTACTTCCATAAATTAAATTTCACATACATTCTAAAATATATACCCAATTATATTAACAAAGTCAAGATCAACTTTAATAAACATTGAGTCATTTTATCAAAATAAAGTGCCCGTCTTTATTTACAGATTGTGGACAATAAATTTTAGATAGAATTGTCAATTGAATCTTTCCATGCTTAACAATTTAAAAATTCAATTTGTAATATTAAGTCGATCCCTAAATAAAAATGCAAGCTCAAATTAATACAAATAA